>QVRM01003208.1:0-15000 GCA_003439945.1 Dermanyssus gallinae | reverse complement strand
TTATAGTCCATCACTCTTTCTCGATTTTTTGGGGAAGCTTGTCGCCTGCTCTCTTACCATCGGTCATTATTCCCGTCACCCTTTACTACTACCTTTACCTATATAAAGACTGCGTCGTTATTTTATGGTGTCTCAACATCTGGTACAGTCACCGGACGCTGCGTTGATTGGCGTCCTGCTTCATGGTTTACCCAAGTCTACCACACGGTGAAGACATATGAAAGTTACAGAAATTTGCCCTGTCGGTAGCTTAACTTGATTGCATATATGTAGCGGCTGTTTCTTAGAGCGAAATTAAAAACAAGATGCGAATGAATGACAGCAGTTTTTTGCCCACAATAAATTGCAATAAAACAAGTTTCGTACATTATATATAATAATGCATATATAATTCTGGTTTCGAGCTCTATACGGTACGTAACAGGTTGTTGTCCACGGTTTTTTTTTATAATAGCATTGTCCAATGGTAAGCGGACTGTTATTACCAAAACGAATAAAGTTTTTTTGTGTTAAAACTTTCTATTTCCAAGTTGTTTCACCTCGCCGTCTGATACTGGAGTGAACTTATTGAGTACCAAGAAGCATTGATGCTAGAAACCACGAATAAAAGCATTTTTAGCTCTTCTATAAATTATTATTTTATTCGTTTTTCTTTAACACAATACTGTAAAAACGAGTATCTTTAAGGGAGCGTTTTCACAGTATAACTAACGTGTAGGTAGCCAAAGCACTCATTTGCTTGCCAAGCCTGAAGCGGCCTAGCTTGATCAAGTTTCGCTGCATTTTAATACTCCCAGCGACAGCGTTTAGCGCAAAAAATTGATCGATCTTAAACGAAATGCTGAATGCATGGCTGACACGCTTTAAACAGGCTTCCCCGCTGCTTTAAGCCCCCTTGTGAATTGAGGTGACTTTTTGGCAAACTTCGCAGTTATCTTGAGTAAACGGATGTTCGAACAGCCGTTTGAAGTCTCTGAGCATGACAGTTCTGGCAAGATCCACAATATTACGCCATCATGAAAATATCATATGTTATAAACATATTAAAAATAATAAAACAATTTAATGTCTCAAGGGGTCAGATCATAGGGTCTAGCAGAGTGAGATCACCCTGCTAGAGCTCACTGTCTGACATAACGATATTTTCAGTAGGATCAAACGCAAACGAACGCGGTTATTCAAAATAACCTGTCGATATTAAACCGGACAATGACCCCTACTGTTCTCAGTAGGAAACCCCGCCTGGCACCGTTGAACGCGTTCTAAAGTATGAAGAGGCACCTGTTGCAATGTTCTATTCTACCTCTTCAAGGCAATCAAAATCGATAACTCATTTTATTTGTTTCGTTGCTGCCTTTTTCTATTTCCCTCACATTTAGCTCCTTGTCTGAATTATGTATTTGCCATATTTTTATTCGCTTTGCCTCCACTTTTCCGCTACCATTTCAGTTGATTCGAAAGAACAGAAACCCTGTTGGGTCAGAAAGCACCTGCATCGAAACTCCATACAGTAGTGAACATTTTTAGCCGGCCATAAATAATATTAAATCTCAAAACCGGTCGCAGTAGACTAGCATTAAAATTAGTTGATATTTTCAAACTTAAATGATAGCAGGTGTTACTCTCAAGTCATCTTTGCGCTAAACTACGGTACGCACAGTGTATGATTCCCCAAAAATCTAATAGCAAATATCAACAATAATTTTAAAGATTTTTTTACCTTGCCACTCAGTGTCGCGGCTACGAAATTGTTCAATTTGCTGTATTTACTGTGCTAAGGTAAGACCTGCTTAACCAAACAGGCAAAGCTTAAACATTGTTTCGAACTAACCACGCAAGTCAGTGGAACTTACAAAAAAAAATATATATATATATATATATTGCTGACCGACAAGTCTACCTGTGTCGTTCTTAGCGTGGTGACCTCTAAAAATGCTAAGGAGCATTCTCCGGCACTCATGAGAAACCGCTCGCCGCTCAAATGCAAGCGGTTCAAACAAGCGGTTGAACCTTCGATCACCCGTTGCCCATCACCTGTTTGGCTGAGTTTAGGCAACTTGCCTGTTTCCGCTGTTGTTCAACGGGCGCCGCTGGAGACGTCGGCACCGCCGAGAAGATCGTCGACAGGCCCGTACCACCGTTAAACTCAATCGGGTTCCCGCCAACATTTAGATTTCCATCAAGATTCACCAGGCCGTTCGGAGCTTTCCACGATTTTTTCTTATCCGAACTCCAGTACGGGCTCTTCATTCCGATCGGCGCCGAAGTGATCGTACCCCGCTGGAAAGAACGACAAACATATCGTTGAGTATAAGCACAGCGCAGCACGTGTACTAGATTTCTAAATACGTTTATGCAACAACAACAACAACAGCTAATTCAGCTCAACTCAGGCATCCGAGATGTACTAAAGTTCGACTTTAGCGACCTCGGCACAAAGTGAGCATTATCCCTGGCGCGCATTTGTAAACTATGTGTTTATTAAATAAGTATTCGTACTTATTTATATTCCTTCACACTTAAATAGTTAAATAGTACTTCATACTTATTCTTCATACTTTTCTTCGTACTTATATAGTTCAATAATAAATAAGTATAAAGGAAAGAAAAGAGAACAAGCGTGAATGAATAAAAATCAGAATGATAAACTTGTTTTCAACATAGCGACTTAGCTAGGTACCTCATTTAGTATGGTGTACGTAACTGTTTCCACAGTATTTAACCATATTGGCATATGTTTATGCCGCTGGTTGCATGAATATACGCACATACAGAGCGCTAACTTTAAACACTGTAGGTACATAAGGTTTGTACAGTGCATTTGTATATATATATATACACACTTATACACACATATATATATATATACTTGAAATAGCGATGGCGTATTGACAAACGACGGCATTCGCATTTGTTAACATAAGTCAATCCGTTTCGAAACCGATTAACATCTTTAAGACGTTGCTCTCTTAAGGCTCTCATTAGCCGTATTCTTGCTATGATCCCAGTATAGACTAGTGGATTCTGTTCAAAGCAACGGAGCAATTCGAAACTACTACTACGAACGATCACGCCGTGCATACAAGTAGAATACAAAGAGCACAACCATGCGGCCCGCGATTAATTTAGGGCTAGATCCACTTTTGCTGAGTTTACACAGTGCACATAGTGAAACAAGAGGTGTTGTGCGCAAGAGGCAACGGTTTTTCGTGCCAGTCTACCCCGTTGATATTGTGACGAAGTCACTGTGTGCATCACAGCGCAATTCAAATCTACTCTAACCGACCACGTCCAACGGCCACAGCGTCCAACGTTCACCGACCGATACATGTCTGAACCAACCACAGCCTTTGGCGCCGAAACGCCAACGACATCCGCCGTCCAAAACGATCATCGGTCGACACCTGGAGAGGGTCGACCTATGATCGGCAATCTAACTCAGACCTAAATTAACCTGTATTCGTATACGAAACAAACACAAACCACTGTAAATTTCCACCGATCTGAGAGCGGGTTCTGAGACTCTTTTGGGTGTCAGCACGCCGCGGTGTCTCGTGAGTCAATAAATAGACCGAGTAACCTGGCTAAAAACCATCCGTTGCTCGGCCGTGCTTTGCATTAGACCGTATGCTGCGTGTCGTCATTCATCGTTCCAGAGTCCCTCGGGCTTCAGTACCCGTCCGGATGAGTCTACATCCCCAAGCTGACTTAGCGTAACACAACAACGTTACATTTGGTGGAGATGCCTCGATCTCTCTCTACCGCCGGACGGCGAACCAGCCGAGGCGACAACGGACGATGCCAGTGAGCAACGTTACATTTGGTGGAGATGCCTCGATCTCTCTCTATCAACGGACGGCGAACCAACCGAGGCGACAATGGACGACGACGAAACAGCACACGAAACGCGACCAAGAGAATCAACACCAGTCCACATACCTAGACCCCCGCCCAACCACGTCAACCGTTCCAGACTCACGGCCAGCGACGTCAACCGTTCCAGACTCACGTCCAGCCAGCTTAACAGATCCAGACTCGCATCCAGCTGCCTCTACCGCCGACCGCCACTTCAGCCATCATGGACAACCAAAGATTTCCAGACGAGCGACAGTTCTATTTGCCCAGCTGGGCATGACGACACGACGCACGGATCACATCGGACGACGACCAACCTCCCACTCCACGACTACGTAGACCGTCTCATCATCAACACCGAAGAAGTAAGAGGCCTGGCGATTTCATTAGCGTACCGCGCCAATGCAACGAACAAGGACCGCTCCAACCAGAAGAGAAGTGAACCGACATTTAAGGTGAGCGACTTAGTGCTCATATACACTCCAGTGCGCCGAGTCGGTGAATCCGACAAGCGATCAACCCCGACCTACCCGTCCACGAACGACAGAGTTCAAGACATAGTACCATCGTTCGACCTTACCCGGTTTAAAAGCGTACAAGCCGCCCGGGTAAGTTGCACAAAACAAGACCGAAACACGACCAGCGTTCATTCTTTCCCGGTTTAAAAGCGTCTAAATCGCCCGGGCAAGTTGCGCAGAACTAGACGCAGTTGAACAATTTGCCGTCCTACTGGCGTTAAACACCGACCATCCGCAACATACAACCGTCCTCATCGTACAACCGACCGACCTCGTCCAACAGACCTCATATTTTTTTACGAGCGTCACGACGCCCACGGCCTTTTCTTCTGCAACTGGTGAACTATCCAGGACATCGCCTGGAAAAGTGTAAAAACTGAAAACGAGGGTTTCCACCGCGCGGGAGTGCACGCCCGTGCCGACTCTGTTCTACACTACTACTCTACCCAGACGAGAGAGGTACCAAGTGGCAACAAGCCTGCAGTCACCGACAATACGACCGTATCCCGAGCCAAGCCGTCATTCAAACCTACAACCCAAACCATCCGAGCGACACATCGGACGACAGCGACCTTCCCGGCGATCAACAACGTACGTGAACTGCCGACCTTTCCAGACCAACTTTCAAGCTCAACAAACCGCCTTGTCCGCTGACACGCGACAGACCTCCACTGTTGGCTCGGGACGAGCCAATTCTGAGGGGGGGGGCAGTGTGACGAAGTCACTGTGTGCATCACAGCGCAATTCAAATCTACTCTAACCGACCACGTCCAACGGCCACAGCGTCCAACGTTCACCGACCGATACATGTCTGAACCAACCACAGCCTTTGGCGCCGAAACGCCAACGACATCCGCCGTCCAAAACGATCATCGGTCGACACCTGGAGAGGGTCGACCTATGATCGGCAATCTAACTCAGACCTAAATTAACCTGTATTCGTATACGAAACAAACACAAACCACTGTAAATTTCGACCGATCTGAGAGCGGGTTCTGAGACTCTTTTGGGTGTCAGCACGCCGCGGTGTCTCGTGAGTCAATAAATAGACCGAGTAACCTGGCTAAAAACCATCCGTTGCTCGGCCGTGCTTTGCATTAGACCGTATGCTGCGTGTCGTCATTCATCGTTCCAGAGTCCCTCGGGCTTCAGTACCCGTCCGGATGAGTCTACATCCCCAAGCTGACTTAGCGTAACACAACAACGTTACATTTGGTGGAGATGCCTCGATCTCTCTCTACCGCCGGACGGCGAACCAGCCGAGGCGACAACGGACGATGCCAGTGAGCAACGTTACAATATGACAGGAGGTTGTGTTCTGCTGAGTGCAAACAGTACACTAAGCATCTTGGTGCACAACAACTGTGCGCGCTTGTGGGTGCGAACGGTGAATGCAATGCAGGACCGTCATCCAGGTGACGGTCCCGCATTTCTTTCAGACGACCTACTTAGTCGAGCGCACATTCATCTACGATCATAGTACACCTTGGGCATACGATCAAGTCAACCGGTTAAATGTATACCAGCGGTGAAGCTGCCGCCGTAGATGCCTTCAGCGGTAAAGTTGCTGCCGTGGATGCCCTCAGCATTGACGCGGGTGGTTGCGGTAGCAGTTCTCCGAAGCTGGCGTGATCCCGTTGCGAAGCCTTCGTCAGAGGTGTTCCTAAGCGTGCCCGCGTCCGACGGCGATGATTGCGATGGCCTCGGTCACGTCGATGCCGACGACCATGGTTACGAATGCTGTCGACGATATCATCTGGTTCTTGCGGATCACCAGCAGTATCAGCATTATCGGTGGCAGCGACGGCGTCGGCAGGACAACCTCGAGAAGCCTGTTCACTCACATCTGCATGAGTTGACGCCATTCCAACATCGCGATTACTTCCTCCACAGCCAGCGGGATCGACTGGGATCGAGCGGTCATCGCTGGCTCTTCGCAAAGCTTCGTCACGCGCCGCTTCCCGACGCGCATCGGTCGCATCGTCGTCATCATCATCATCATCACCACCACCATCGTCGTCGTCGAAGAAGTCGGCACGGATGGCGTCCTCTTGCTCCCTCGGAGAACGATTCCGTTCACTGCTGCCGTCCTCTAAGTGATAGTCGATCATCGTTGGAGTCGGGAGACTACTCCAGTTACTTCTGCTATGATTTCTGCTGGTGCTGCTGCTGTTGCTGCTTGTGGTACTTCTGCTCGTGTTACCACCACTCGTCGGTAATACTGCGAGCGAATCTTCGGCGATGAGCGTGTCGTCTGAGAAGGTATCGTCAAAGATTCCCAACGAGATATCTTCGTCGTCATCGTCGTTGTCGTCATTGTTCCCGGCTGAAGTCGATGCCGCAGAACTTGCTAGCGGCCCTCCGAGGCGAGTGCGTTGGTCATGTTGATGATGCTTCGATTTTGCTCCCTCAGGGGTGGCGGCGTCACCAGCCAACGATGACGACGACGACGACGAGGCTGACTCCGACGCCGGTGAGACGGCTGTCGTCGCCGAGCGGCGATCAGCGCCAGCTGCCGAAGTCGAGGCGTCATCATCAGCGAGCGGCTCTGCGTCACCACAACCAATACAAAGGATCTACTGAAGTACAGGCTGAAATAGCAGTACTAGCAAATCTAGAAATCTAGCTCGGCCCCGTACAAGTCGCCCATATTGCTCCTACTCCTTGATGGACAAGTGTTCCAAGAGGAGGCAAGAAGTAACGCCCGCTTTGGCTATATATATATATATATATATATATAGCCAAAGCGGGCGATACTTCTTGCCTCTTCTTGGAACACTTGTATATATATATATATATATATATATATATATATATATATACACACACACATAAACGCTACATGCAAAACTGACACTGCACGACCGTGATAGGCTGAGCGGAGAAGAAAAGTGCCTGGTCACAGGGGCCGGCTCGCAGCAGTAGAACCAAGGATTTTCTGTGCGAAATACTAGATTTGTCGTGTGGCAGAGGCAGAGCCAAAAACTGTTTAGCACTGCTTTGCAGTGATACCCAGTGACAGATGAAAGACATTTTTTGTCACGATATGAAATGCAGATTGCGACGGATGGCGTACGTCTATTATTGTGCAAATTGTAATGGCCAAAAACATAAAAACAATTATTAGCCAAGTTTATGGCTGATTATGAGCTAAATGATGATTTAAAATGTTGATCGCGTACATTTCCATTAAAAAAACATAGGTTGAGCACGTATTCAGTTGCAGCTTTGGTGCTCAAATGAACAACACGGAATGAATGAAAATCGAGTTTTAAATTTCGAGGCAATTCTCTACGGAGTACCTATCTATGTATCTGTAAATAAATGTAAGCAGTAAGCTGGATGCGTCTATAAATGCATTTAAGCAGTAAGCGGGATTGACGGCTTGACAACCGCGTGTGATTTCCTTCGACCCTTAGCAACAGCAACCACAGCTCGATAAGCATCACCGTTACTATAATAGCAATAGCTGACAACATCGTGCAGAGCAAGATACCGCTGTGCTGTATTCGGGTCGACGCCAATGCGCCAAAACCTTTAGCACGCATTACACTAATTATTTGAATACAAATGACTGGTTGCAGGGACCTGCGACCGTCTTGGCCTTTGGATTGCTCCATCTCTAGCATCTATTTAAAGGTTTGCCTTTAAGGTTAGAAACAGCTGACAGCATAATTTTTAATCTCTCAAAGGGTTGTTGCCAAAGGGGTCTGCTGTGAAACGCCAAACGAAACTCTACAGGCAGACGTTAGACAGAATATAGCTTCAAACAGAAGCCGCAACTACCGGCTCTTCACCAATAAATTGACAGTATCTAAAAAAAGGCTATATATTTGGTCTAAGACTCAGAACTCCTAACAAGGGTTTTACAAAACATGAAGCACTTAACTCTGGCCGAGTATGGCTAATAGAGTATTGTTTAGATGTGCAAGCGTATTTAAGTTATCTCTGTTCAGAGAATGCGGTGGCAAATTAATTTTCTCAAAAAAAAATCAGCTCCTCTTTCAAGAAAGCAATTAAGTTAATCAAATTAACTTTAATGTAGGTTATTTGAGTGTGCTACGGAGAGTGATACGGCGTGACAGTGCAATAAGCTATTTAAAAAAAGTTATACATTAATAGACTAGACTCATATTTATGTGTAATAGCATTTACAACTAACGCAAATAATGTTAATATTGTACTTAAGGTATGGCTCCCCTTTATGCCTACACGTATTTGTAGTAGCAATGGTTACCACATTTTATATGGATTCGTTATAAACCTATGTATAACCCAAGCATTGGTTCATACAACTACAAAAGACTACAATAAACCTATCTATTCTCCATGTCTAAATCTATACCACTAAAAATGGTTCCTCAACATTGTTTATATTGGCAACTTTTTCCCACTGAACTTCACAGACGTTTTTGTACGGAGATTTACCAACGGGAGATTTCCACCAGCTGGCAGGTCTACCTGCCTGAAGGCCGTGGCAGAGCTGTGGTTGTATTATCAATCTACCTACGTAAACCTATACCGCCGGCACAATGTGTGAGCAACAGCGCTTTATGTATGGGTCTCTCGACTATGAGAGTAAGCATAGTCGTTTTCTAGCTCCCCTCAAACCTTAACGGCATAAGTCACTGTAACACAATGGTAAATTCTGATGTAATAGGTTGTCCGTGCCTGTCCATGCCAATTATCGTCAGTGGTGACTTTAGTGCCAGTATGGCTGGCGGAACTACTTACGATAAAGGAGAGGTGCTGCTTCAATTCAGATGGAATGCTTTGGTCTAAGATGTACAAATTCACGCGAATACAACATGATAGTAAGGTAGAATGGGACGTTTCACTTTTAGCGGTTCATAGCCTCGTGGTGGACCATGATGTGAATCACGACATTTGTTTTCCCAAGCTTGCTATCTCGCCCACCGTAGGGTGCTGGACCTCTTGCGCCAAGTGAGAATACAGGGCATCACCGCAGCTGCCAGCTAGACGCAGGATTGGCTAGTTCGATTGTAAAAAAGCTTACATAAAGCTGCGCTATGACTACAAGCGTGAATACGCTCGGCGGGAGGAAATCCGACTGCTCGAAGGAGCAGAGCGGAAGCCTGCAGCCTGCGTTGTGCGACCTCGTAGAGGTGGGGGAACCCCTGCTCAACGACGATTGGGATGACGAGAGAGGACGACCAAAGCGTTATTCTGTATAAGTACGAGACTGTATGCCTGGCTCCAATGATTGGGCGCCCGCTCACATTGGCACATCGGCAGGAGTACCGAAAGGTGCCATCAAGCGCATCACTTTGTTGGCCGAAGTGTTTCTTTTCAAAAGGGGGCTGGAAATAAACGACATGAAGACCAAAGCTGTGAAATTCAGTTGCCAACTCTTTCCGGTATCCGGGGCTTCAGCTCCACTGTACTAAGACCACCTTCACTGTGCACATCGTCGAAACAGTGCGCACATCCGTAGACTCTCTGTATGGAGAGGTAGGCGACGTCCGGCGACTTTCCGTCCCGGCGGCAGTGCCATTCTTGCACCTTAAGACTGTACCAAGGCTGATGTATGGCCTTGACAGAGTACGGGGACACCTCACTCGGGCAAATTTTGGTTTGCTCGAAAGGTGTTTCACAATGTACATAAAACGAGCACCTCACTTGCCAACATAACATATACAACCGCTGGAACAACAACAACAACAACTACAACAGATGTAGAAATATGCTAACCCCGAGAAGTTATTCCTGAAGAATAAACAGGCATATAACCAATGATCTCGAAACCAGTGGCAGCAGCAATAACAACAATATCACCGCAAACGCGCGTGCTGCAGCAAACGTTGGTTCGCCTACATTCAGAGACGTGTAAAAGTAACTTTCTAGAACGTTCTATTCAAGTATAATATGATTTTGCCTAACATAGCTATTCAAAACACGGCACGACCTGCTTCGGATCGATCGACAGAAAATCTCAGCGAAGAACTCTGTTTGACTCCACAAGACGATTGCAATGTCAGCTGGAGGAAAAAAACGGCGTGACTGTGTAATCCGGAACACCCGAATTATATCTCTTTCGGTACACACAATAAGAGCAACAATCTGCTGCTGTGTGTTGAAGCAGCGGAAAAGTACGTAAAAAGTATGTCACGTTTTGTGACCCGAGAGAAGCCAAATCATAGGATCAGGAAAGGTTCTCCTCTGGAACACGTCAACTAGCGTTCGTTCTCTTACCTTGGCTACGCCTGTCCATGTTGCTAGCTTACGAGAGCGGGCGGTGGCCGACGCCTTCGACGCTGACCGAGCTGAGATCGAAAAGCAGCGTTGTGCCACAGCGGCAAGTATGTACAGCTAGCTCCAAATTGTCGTCTGCCGAATTTGCGCATATGGCCTCACTACCGAGCGAACAGTGCAGCGCCGCTTCACGATTGTCCACGCCACTTCAAAAAACCATCACTTTCCCGCTTTCCTCTCTCTCTCTCTGTATTCCTTACTGGGTGTCCTTATTTATATATGTATATATATATCCCTACAATATCGGCTCCACAAAGCGAAGCATCTGCCAGTTCGTAGCACTGGACTAAATGTTGCATCTCGTGAGAACAGGTCATGAGGGCTGTCTATGACGACGTCGTCGTCGTCGTTTACAGAGATGACTGCGAGGGCAAACGTCTCTAATTTATCTAGCCCTCATTTCAAAACGACCCCCTACACTAACTAGCCCCCCTGACAGCAGCAGATCGACCTGGACTCGAGGAGAAAATTAGCCTGACAGACCACAATGAAGCAACGTAGCAAAGCCTGGAAGAGAGAAATCGTGGGAAAAAAAGAGAGTGGGTGCCATTGCTTGGTTAGCCTAGACCACATAAGCAAAACTGTTGACACCATATGATAATGATGATGATGATGATAATGATGAAGGCAAAGTCACGAGGTTAAACGCATTTTCTCCAATGGCGTTGAACTCACTACCCTCACGATCTATGACTGCTGCTGCTGTTGTTGCTTCCACGGCTACTTTTACTACTACTGTTGCTACTACAAGAAACCACTTGCCACTCTGCCGCAGGTTGCTATCGACAGGACTCAAAACGTCGTTGCGAGTTACGGTAGAGGGAGAGTGCGAATGATGATGGTGATGATGATGTTAACGATGATGGTGGTAACGGTGACGACGCGATTTAACGGTCCAAACGCTAAAATTAAGTCGACCCGGCCACGACATCATTAAGGCGGTGGTACCTCATCATGGCAGCCTAAGCCGCCATGCGGTGCCACGCCATGTCCTTGGCCAACAACGCGCTTCCCGGCGCCACCCACCCACACACACGTGCGGATCACACAAGGACCCACGGCGTGTGAGCAGGATGGACCGGGCCAGGGCAGGCCGCGGCACGCGAGGGGCGGGGTGAGGTCGAACGAGGACCATAATGTGCCAGCTTGAGCACACATATATTCAGTACAATCAGCCATCGCAGTGGGCCGCACAAGGCTGGCCGCACAGGACTGTGCCAGCTCTGCTGCTAGCCCCGCTGCAGGAACGGCCATAGATAAGCCGCCGGCCATCAATGGCCTAGCGATCGGTCGGTGAGCGAACAGGTGGCGGACGAGCGCTGCCGACGCCGCTGCTGCTATATATATATATATATATGTTGCGCGCTTTGACTTTGTAGACCAGCTGAATAAAAAGTATGATGTAAAAAACATATATATATATATATATATATATATATACAAGTCGAATTATACATATATTTATATATATATATATATATATATATATATATATATAGTCGCTTCTAGCGACAAGAGTTCATCGACCTTCTTATGGTAACGCCCCGACCTCGACATTCAACGGGGAAACGTCGTCTCCTTTCATCCTGCTCGACACCTACCCTGGACGAATTCGACTTATAACAGCTAGAACACACGTTCACCAGGATCAATCATTTTTGTGAGATCATATTGACCTTCTTATATATATATATATATATATATATATATATCTATATCTCCTTCGGAGCCCTCGGAGCTATCAGCAGAGTGCAATAAAAAGCCGAGCTGCTACAGGAGTTGGCGCCCAGGATTCACGGGCTTTTTTTCATATGGGAGGTTAAACCCATGAACCCAGAGTGGCGCTCAGGGTTTACGGGCTTAGCCTCCTATTAAAAAAAAGTTCAACTGGCTTTTGCTTGCAGCACCTGCGCCGGCTTATCTCTAATTATCTAGATGATCGGACTAAAACCTGTAAGGGCTTGGAATTCAGTGTGACGGCAAGAATGCTGCCCATGTACTAATGCTTTGGAACGTGATATACATCGTCATCATATCTATCTCATATTGAGTATGCATATAACATAGACAATTATACAGTTGTCAGCTGCTCGCGGCATGTTATTCGAGAGAGGCAGTGCAGTGATCTCTTCGCAAGAGAGGGTCAGGCATGCAGACGCATGAAACTTCACGGAACGTGACGTACAACGAGACCTCCCATCCGAAGTCGAGCTTCTTATATTCGCGGGCGACCTTCTGCAACAGCGTGGCCAACTCCGTCCGACAGCTTGGAGTCGTTTTGGAGAGAAGCCTTAAGGGGTATTCTGCCCGACAGCACGCGTGCAGGAAACGTCTCAAGGTGACCAATGCCCAATTCCTACGGCCCACACCAGTCGAGGCGCCGTCTTCAGGTGTCGGTTGTCAAGGCTGTTGTTTGATACGGTGCTCAGTCTAACCAAAGCCACACTAGCAACGGCCTTATAAAGAGTGCGAACAAAAAAAGCTTCTCGGACATAAGGGCATAGCTTGGTAATGGCCCTGGAGGGAAAGTAGACTACTATACCACACAGATGCTTACGGGGCATGGAGAGTTTCACCCCTACCTTCTCCAAATTGGCAAGGCTGTTAGCCCGATATACCTCCGCTTCAGTGGAGATATATGTGCCCTCATATGCAGTGGAGAAAACATAACTGGAACATACTGTCTTAATTTGGCCTGCCCTAGAACCTCAGCGCCGGCTGCACCAAAGCCTACGCGGCTGCACCCCATCGACTTTACTCAGCCTTCCCACTCTAGTCACAAACATGATAACATGTCAACGGGTACACAATTGCGAGAGTCAGTAAGCGTGTTCGAACCCAGAAAAAGCGAATTATCCGTTCATGCACATCAATGCGCTTTTTGGCTACGGGAAGGAGAGGGGAGGAAGGCGCGATGAGTAATTAAGGCTATCACCACTCCCGAAGTTTGATGTACGGTTAACAGCACTTCCCTGCTGAGGGGGAATTAGTACGTGACTGGTTTTTAGTGGGCTGGCGACCCATACTACCAGCCCACACTTGCAGCCGAAGACAATTTTGTCGTGGTGACCGTGTGTGCGTACCGCATTTTCCACTTAGTCCTTTCAAAAAATCAAAAATTCAAAAAATTTCGAGCGAGGCAAAATGCTGGTTTGGGATGCAACTGTTACCGACTCCTTAGCACCTTCTATGGTCGGTGGCGGCGCATCCGAAGCCGGTTATGCAGCCCACCTTGCGGAGACCAGCAAGCTAAGAAAATACTCATCAATTGGGTATCCCCACGAATTCTGGCCACTTGCGTTTGAGACCATGGGTGGTCCTGGTGTTCGGACCAGACAGCTGATCCGCAAAGTCGGCACTTTGTTAGATCAGTCAACCGGTGATAACAGATCGTCGTCCTTTTTTAAACAACGTCTGGATCTCGACATACAACGTGGAAACGCGGCCTCCGTTCGGGGCACACTTCTGAAGTGGTCTCGGCCTAGCCTAGACGAGGCGGACACGTGATAGTCACAATACATACCCGCTAGGCACACTGGCTTAGCTAATCTCTTGTAATATGTGTCCCACAAACATTGTTTATGTTATATGCATACTCAATATGAGTGAAATAAATATACTGCATTACATTTCTTCTGTACAAAAATGAGAGTGAGGATGCTGGCTCAGACCACTAACATCAGGAGGCTTGTATATATACTTTTTTTTAATATATTTTTTGTAAGGCTATTGCCCCGTGTACGGTTTTTTTCATGTCATGGCTAATTTTTAAGTCACTCCGGCATTTACCTTGTTTAAATGGGAAACCATGCAAACCAATTTAAGAGTGGCCGGTCTGGGTCTCGAACCCAGTCCTCCCGAATGCAAGGCAAAGGCTTTGCCACTAAGCCATCTTGGTTTGTTTGTACTTGTATATACAGGGTGTGACAGGGAAGGTTTTTAAAGCGATGCATAGAATTGTAGAGCTTGTTAAAGCAAATATTTTTTCCATTAGAACATGGTCTCTAAGACGTCTTGTTTCGGAGTGAGAGTGAAATTACTACAATTTGTGACAATGGTGTTTTTGTCCGACATAGGAGCACAAAAATGTGCTGTTGCGAGACAACCAGTCCTCCTAGACAAAAACTAAGCACACGTTCGTGTACGTTGTTTGGTAAAATTCTGCTCCATCTGAAGAATATGCAAGGCCGGTCAGAAAACGCCCCATGGTCGCTTAGAAGAGAATTCGCTGTAGTTCTTTATTAGAAAAATGTAGTTCTTTATTAGCGTTTACGCCAAATACTTCAAAATCATAACCCTACAACCACTCAAAGCGCTCAAAACGCATATTCAGCCAATGCGCAATTCATGGCGA
>QVRM01003207.1:112500-244305 GCA_003439945.1 Dermanyssus gallinae | reverse complement strand
GATAAAAATCGACCAATGTCGACAATTATCGTGGTTATCGAGATCAGTGATGACTTTGCCGTCACGGCCAGCATCGTGCGTTATGACGACGGCTGCTGCTCCCTGCGAACTTCGGCTTTGCAGGTGTAAGATGCAGTCTGAGAAGAGAGAGAGAATTTGACTTCTGCTCGGTGTTGACTTTGGAGATTGGTGCTGGTTGTAGTACTGGTTTGTGCTGATGGTGTAGAGGTAAAGGGTCTCGTAAAGATGCGGCGGCGTTGTTGTTGTTATTATGATGATTATTCGTGTGATTGTCGTGCTCTCTTCTATCCTGCAGGCCAACAACAACAGTCTTTTAGAGCAGGTTGTCGTCGATGATGATGATGCGAAGGGAATCCGAGAGAACTTCTTCCAGAGTGCATACCAATCAATCACTCAATCTCAAGTTGGCACAACAACAGATAGAACACTAGAGAGAGGGACAGATGATACAGGCGCAAAATCACCCACAACAAAAGCCTGCAACGAAGAGTCAACACCACCACCAGTCTACTTTGCCTGCAGTTGGCAGCCGACCCACTGCTCAAATCGCCGTAGCACAATTCGGCACACCAATGTTGTTGTTGTTGTTGCTGGGTGGTGATGAGTACACTCGTTAAGACTCTGGTAGTCCCGTAGACGACAACAACAACAACAGCGACGACGACGACGATGTACTCGTTATCTGAGTGTGTGTGTCTCTACTAGTTAGCTTACTCGGTAGAGGTTGTTATTAAGAGTTGTTGTCCACCGTCTCCTTTTCCTCCTCTTCCTGGCACCACTACGATGTGCGACACTCACACACGATTACTCTTGATGCTGGTGAACTATTTGCCGTCCGTGTGACTGACTTCTCTGTTCTTCTTGTTCTGCTTCTTCTTCTTCTTCTTGATATTCGTGTTCCTCCTCTTAGTGTTATTATTAGTATTATTATTGTATTATTAGGAGGAGGAATAATGTGAGTATCCTTTACGCCATTGTACAACGGTTAACCACCATACAGGAGCAACCGCAACAGCAATAGCTAGTCAGTGAACCAACCAACTAACCAGCCGGCCGGATCAGCAGGAGAAACAGTACTACGATTGCTGCTACTATTACTATTACTACTACGTTCTACTAGCGGCAGCGACAGGACCAACAACAACAACATAGATATCCTCAGCCACTACCATCACCGCCACAAACACCACAACTACACCCACTTTGGCAGTAGGTGTATCTCTCTCTCACTGGCTCTCTTTCTAGCCACCACCATTAAGTAGTAGTAGTAGAATGGCGGAGTACAGACAGACAGATGGACATACGGACGGACGGACAGACAGACCGTGTTTGAGACTGATGCGGTCGTCAACCAGCCGTCGCTCTATGGGTCGCTCAATGGGTGGGTTGTTCGGTTGGTTGGTCGGTATGTGTACACGACGACGACGCAAGTCTCTCATTATTAGATCTCGTCTGCTAGCAGCAGCCGCCACCGCCGTCGCTTCCGCCGCCCCTGTCGACGTCGCTGCTGCTGAGGCTGTTAACGCCGCTACTTCTTTAGCTGCTGCTGCTGCTGCTGCAAATACTCCTCAATACTCCTCTACTGCCGCCTTACAGCCGTCTGTATGGTTGAGTTTCTTTCTCTCTTGATGCAGTGGTACTTTTTGGTTGTCACGCCCTCTCTCGCTGCCTGCCTGCCTCCCTCCCCCCTCTCCCTATCTGTGGTACTTTTCCCTCTTTGCGCGCAGTCTCTCTCTTTGTCGGTGGTACCTTTGTTGTCGTCTTGCCCTCGCTCCCCCTCACTCCAACTCCTTCTCTCTCCCGCCTCTCTCTCTCGGTCCCTCGCTCTCTCTCTGTCTCTATGTGTGGTACCTTTACCTCGTCGCTCTCCCTGTAGTAGTTCTTTGCCTTCGTCGCTTTCTGTCTTTCCCTCTCTTTGTGGTACTCTTTTGTCGTCGCGATCTCCCTCGAGTCCTTTTGTCAGTGGTACCCTTTTTTGTTCTCAACACGCTTTCCCGCCTTCTCGTTCTGTAGTCCGTTTTTTCCCTCGACACGCGCGCTCCTCTTCTTTCCCCTTTCATCTCGGTTTCTCGCACTTTCTCTCAAAGTGAGCCGTCCGACTGCGAACTCTTTGCCTTCGACACGTTCCGATGTCCTCTTTCCCTCTGGAGGACGACACTTTTTTTGCACTTACCCTTTTCTTTTTCCTCCCCCTCAACCAACTCATTATGGAGCACTCACACTCATTCACTAACTGGATCTTTCTCTCTCTCTCTCTTATTCTTTCTGTCTTTCATTCATTGTTCTGTCATTTCCACCTCGGCCCTCTTCTGAATTCGCCATTTCGCGAATTCTCTCGCGTCGCGATTCGCTCAGTTTTAGGCGCTCTTCTTTCCCGTCGTTTCTTTGTTTTGTTTTTCGTCTTAGCGCAGCTCAGCAGTTAACAGTGACCAACCGACTGACTGATTAAAGGAAGATAAATGTCGCTAGTCATAGCAGATATAAGGTTCTTGTCGTAGTACGCGTGTGTATGATTTGCGTCAATGAATGCGTATGTATAAATGTTGTCTAGGTATCGTTGTTTATACGTCCAACAGCTACACCTATGACGTTGGCTGTTCAGTTTGCACTTCGTTTGAACTGTCTACAACGACGACGACGACAGAAAACTCAGACAAAATCGTCTCTGCTCATTCTCTATCTAGTTTCCTCTCTCTCTTTTACCCGTCGTGGTTATGGGCGGAGGACGAGGGAAAGAGTCTGGCCATTCGCTAACTAGAGGCTTAACTATGACAATACGGCCGATATTTGTGACAACGTTGATAATGTCGCCTTACCACTCGATGATGATCATTATTAATATTATTATTATTGCTGCTTTTTTTGCTAGCAAAATCTTTACGTTCTGTGTCTGCGCGTCTGGTCATCAGTCTGTCTGTCCGTTGTTAGTTTGCCTCCTGTCTTTTTCCTTACCGATCCTGTGTGATAAATTTCTCAACTTTCTCTTATCTAACTTCTAGCAACTGCTGCAAAATGCTGGCTCTCCCCTGTTGCTGCCGCTGCAAATCACAGCGGCGACACGGCATAATTTCGAACGACAATACGGACTCGCCCCGTTTCGTTCGAGAGTCGGCCGCCCTTATCCGCCGTAGATTCGTTCATCCCGCACGATCCGATCTAACTCGATGGAACGTATCCTGACAGCGTTGACGGTGGTAGAAACTGAGCGTCCAACACGCTTCGGCAATGGCCGGGTTGAATTTTGCCCTCCGGTTGCTACGGAGGCCGCATGAACTCGGTTTCGAAGTTCCGCCGCGCAGTTCCCAGCACTCCTCTCCTTCACCGACTTTCTTCGCCGCTTCTTGTTGCCACCTCGCTAACCGGGCAGTGAGTGAGCCGCCGGTGGTGAAGTAGTCTCCAGGTGCCATTTAGTGAGGGTTTAGTAGGTAGAGTTGGTTTTTTCTTTGAGCAATCCTCATTGAGATTAGATGAATAACCATACCGCTGAGGGTCAGCGGCCATGCTGCCACAAGGACTGTTAGGGAAACCCTAGATATCTTAACATGTCCGGCTTTCGGTGCTTTGAAGATATACCTCAGGTTGAGTTCCAAGCCCGTAGGGGACGGAGGAGAGTCTAGAATTAAAAACAACCTCCTTAAAAAATGTTTAATTCTAGGTAGAGTTGGTTGTGGAACAAGATTCCGTCTACTCGAAGATGACGACGACGAAGACCAGCAGAGATTGTGGTGAGGGTGCGCTGTCTAAGCAAAGGCGACTCGGACGGGAGAAACGAAGTAGGCGGCGAAAATGAACGAGGTGAAAGAAAAGAAAAACATGCCAAGAAAGGAAGAAAGGGTCGTGTGTTGGACAGCTGCGCAGGTCTAGAATGTTCTGGCTTCGTGTGGCAAGACAACTTTGTTGTGGTGTGGCAGGGGACTAATAAAGGCGGGAAACACCACGACGCAATGGCGACTAATAAGCTAACGAGAGAACGACTTTAATGTAACTGTGCGGAAACACTTCTATTATTATGATTATTATTATTATTATTCCAACAAACTTGGGGTCTAGTAAAGCTCGGCGAAAAAATACTTTTTTTCTTATTGAACAAGGGGGCGAAGATGTCTTAGAATGAGAGCAAAATGACCAATAGTAGTTGTATCAAGCTTTTTATCCTGACATATATTCACCAACTCCTCCCAGTTATCCTATCGACAAACCAATCGTACCTGCGTGTTTGGAGGGAAATGATCACTAACTCAAAGCAATAGCTCGAAGCAGAATAAATGTTGTATTGAAGGAAATTGTCAAGGAATGAAATTCTTTCGCCGAGTTGTACTAGACCCCTATATATATATATATATATATATATATATATATATATATATATATATATATATATGTAGCCTACATTTGCGACTCAACTGCTATTTGAATGTGTTTTCATACTCTTCATGATTTTTTGCGCTAAATGTACCCGACAAGGGTGATGATGTATATGGCGAATTTTCAGACATACACACCCGCCCGTATAGAATAATATTCGTTTCAACACATTAACTATACCCGACGACCTCTACGACGGCGGCTACGACCAGACTATCCACCAACAAAATGTCAATCATGAAGAAGATAGAGCTTCATGAGGATACATTTGAAATGTATATTATACTCAATTTGAGTGAAATAAACATAATTGTATAAATGTCAATCATGCAATCACTCAATGAGTTACTACTACTACTACTAGTAAAGTTTTCGGGCTGACCCTCAGCCAAGATTTAACGCCCACGGAACTGTTTTTCACATTGCTTCATAGACGGACCCCCATAAATACAAATCAGCGCAACGGTGGGGTTCGAACCCGCGCACCTATGTGTCTCATCCGGTTGCGAGGCGCAGACCTAAGCCACCACGCCACTGGGCTCGACACTACTCCTACTACTACTACTACTTATTCTGTTACTAGTAAAATGTATTCACTAGTGTAATGTTAGTGTACGAATATGGTTCTTGAATGTTTCGAGCGGTGTCCTAAAACGCGGAAGAAACTCAGTTGTCGACCGGCTGCCATCACTGCGCCGCCAGCCGACGAGACACGACGACAAGGCGACGAGAAAAAAGCAGCGATCTAGATAGAGAAAGATCGCGCACGAACCCGCGCGCCAGGGAGAGGGGCAAGTGTTTTATTTCCTACGGATATCACAGGAGAGAATCCGTTCCGTCGTCGTTCCGCCACCATCAACAATAGTAACAAACGCAATTAGAGGTAGAGGAAGCAGGCGCCGCCTATTCTTCGTGCAACCTAGACGGCCAGGACGACGACAACAACAGTAGTAGCCGATCAAACGCCGGTGTTTGCCGGTACACAAGTCCTTCGAATACCGCCCGCCCGGAAAAAACGCGAACAATCCGAGGAATAGACAGACAACCGGCTTATTACTTACTGTGTGTATTTGGGTTGTTGTATTGTCTTGTAAGTTGACAAGTAACCGGCGGAGCGTCAAACAGCATGTCGAAAGTCCGCGCTGTAAAGGTATGTCCTCCGTCGACGGTCTACCTCCTACATACATTTGTACAGCAAAACGAATCATGGATTTTGTTATCCGCGCACCACGTGGAGCATTCACGGAGCATTAGCGTGATCATAATGGTGGTGGTGGTGGTGGTGGAAGCGATGCTTTCTTCTCGGCAGCCCAAGCAGTGTTCACCAAGGCTTTCACTTCTAATAGCTAAAAAAAATCCGTTCGAGGCTAATTTTCAGCCAAAATGTAACGTCCATGGGACTGCTTATCGCATTGCTTCATAGACGGACCCCCATAAATACAAATCAGCGCAACGGTGGGGCTCGAACCCGCGCGCACCTATGTGTCTCCTTCAGGTCGCAAGGCGAAGACGCATGCCACCACGCCACCGGGGGACTCGACTCACTTCTAATAGCTACAGCAGCATTGGTGATACAAATCTACTAAAAAGAAGAAGAATAACAACAATAATAGCATTGACAATACTAGTACTCTTGAATGACAGCAACGACACCAGAGAGACAACAGTGGTTTGCCTGTTTTCCAGACAGATTTGGCAGAATGTTTGATGAAAACATTGAGTGTTGTGAGTTCTTGTGTTTCTATGTCACGCTTTTAGAATTGCTTTAATTGCTGCTTGAAAAAAATGATGTACTTCTTCATTGTATTGAGTAGTGTAGTATACTATATAGTAGCTGCATTTAACGCATTGGCTCTCTCGCGCCGACAAAGGCGCAGCCTTCTTTTCATGTTTGCGGTGCACAATGTTCTATTTACGATGATAAGCCCATTATTAGAGTAATCATTACCTATTAGAATCATCATAGATCCGACACATCTCACTCTCTGTTGGGTCGTCGTTTGGTGGTGCCCAGCGACCGCGACCGCCAATGCAATTTTGGTTTTGTGTACCACTCTAAAAGAAATAAGTTCTCCTCCACCGAACCTCAACTCAACGTGTAGTTGCAACAAAGATATACGGCAACAAAAAAAATAGACGACACAAAAGAGATTCGACCTCGGATAGGCAGATTCGCGCAGTCATGGGTTTCCAGTTGCCGAAATATTCCTCTGGCAAGATAGATCATATTGCTGGTGTTGCTGGTGGAGCTGCGGCTGGCTGGCTGGCATTGTTGAATCACGTTAATAACAGCGCTTAGAGCGCGCTAGGGGTGGGGGCGCTACACTTGCTGTTTACGGAGAGCCGTGAGCCCCAAGCACGGCCCGTTACAGCGAGCGAGATAAGAAGGCGCATCATGAAACTCGACTCACCGCTCTACGTCCTCTACTGTCCGATAAGATGGAGGCTCGCGATTGAATGTATTTTCTGTCTGTCTATATTATATATATATATATATATATATATAATGTGTATATATATATATATATATATATATATATATATATTATATATATATAATTATATTATATCTATATATATATATATATATATATATATATATATAATATATATATACATATATATATATACACATATATATATATATATATATATATATATATATATATATATATATATATATATATGTGTATATATATATATATGTATATATATATATATATATATTATATATATATATTTGTACAGGGTCATTCGTATCAAAATGTATTTATTTGAGGCTTGATAGAACTCGGCAAGAAAATAATTTTTCCCTATGAAGGGAGGACGCGTCTTGTTTAGGAGAGAGAGAGTGAACATTTTTAAAAGTAGTTATTCTGCCTTTTTTTCTCCTACATAGTTGTGCAACATCTGCGTTCGCGCTTAGTGACTTGACAACGACGTAACGCAGCACCATAACTTTGGTACGAAAATGGTGGGCATTAAATTTGCTAGTGCGCGAGAGTGCTCCTTTGGGTGTACAGATTTGGTCGTAATGGAAACATTTTACGATTTTTCACGAAAAAGAGTTTACGTAACATATCGACTTTTTATGACTTTCCTCAATCTGGCTATTCGCTTTTTGCTACGCAAGCTAATGAAGTGTCTTTCGTTGTGCAAAATCCTCCTCCGAGCATGCTTATATGATTGGTTCCTTCATGCGTTGACTGGTTCTCCCGCAAACGTAGATTTCGCACAACTCTGTAGGAGAAAAAGGCAGAATAACTACCTTTATAAACTTCACTCTCTCCTAAACAAAACGTTCCAGCGTTCTCCCTCCATTAAGGAAAAATTATTTTCTTGCCGAGTTCTATCAAACCTCGAAAGAAGTACATTTTAATACGAATGACCCTATATATATATATATATATATATATATATATATATATATATATATATATATATATATATATATATATATATATATATATATATATACAAAGTCTTCCATAACGGTATGCACGTCTTTTAAGGTTTGGTAGAACTCGGCAAGAAAATATTTTTTCCAATGCAAGGGGGGGCGGGTGGTTGAAACGTCTTCTTTAGAAGCGAGGATGACATTTATAAAATAAGTTATTCTGCCGTTTTGCTAATTCCCATCATTTTCGTACGAAAATGATGGTGCTGTATTACGTAGTTGCCGAGTAACTAAGCCTTTTCAACAGCCGTATTAAAGCGAAGGCCGGCATACTTGCATAGGGTGCATGAGAAAGTTACGTATTGGTAACTCTTTACGGTTCTGAACGTGAAAGGTTTAACGTAAAACGTAACAACTATGGCTTTTTTAGAGAGAGGACTAACTGGAAAATGCGGGACGCACTCAGGGTCACCACTGCAGGATTGTGTGGGCCGGTAGTGTGGGGCTCCAACCCGCTAAAAACCAGTCATGTCACCCTTCCCCCCCCCCAGCAGGGAAGTGCTGTTAGCATTACTACACACTACTGGGTAACAACTATGGCTGTCAAAACAGCTTAGTTACTCGGCAAGTACGTAACGCAGCACCATCACTTTCGTACGAAAATGATGGGCATTAGATTTGTGATTTCCTGAGAGTAGCCTTTTGGGCGTACATTTTTGGTCGTAAAGGCAACATTTTACGGTTGTCGCGTTTACAGCGTCGACATATCGGCTTTTTAGGACGTTTCTTAACCTGGCTATTTGCGTTCTGCTAACTTGCGTCTGGTGTCGCTCAGATTATGCACGACACGCCGGCACAACTGGTTTCTTCAGGCGTTGATCGGTTCTACCGCAAACGTAAATTTTGCATAACTATGTAGAAGAAAAAGAGGCAGAGCCCGTTCTTTTATAAATTTCACCCTTCCTCTTAAACAAGACGTTTCCGCCACTCCTTTCATTGGCAAAAAATATTTTCTTGCCGAGTTCTACAAAACCTTATATATATATATATATATATATATATATGAATGTATTATGTGTAAGTAAGTTCTCTCATTCGTATGTATATGTGAACAGAAATTGTATTCAAGTATTAAAATATCGATACGTATGCGGGGTACACCGTGAGGAGCAGCATGCACCCCGAACTACTCGAGAAATCAGAGGGTCTCGGCTTTAAAAGCATAATGTATGTTACGATTCATTGCTGAATTCTTAGATTTTTAGAGATTTTATTTTCTTGATGTGAATGAATCATCATCTACTCGAGAAGTCAGAGGGTCACGGTTTTAAAAGCACAATGTATGTTACGATTCATTGCTGAATTCTTAGATTTTTAGAGATCTTATTTTCTTGATGTGTGAACAATATTATTATTATTAAGTATTCTATTCCCGGGGCCGGAAAATGTGGCACCTATTGCGCCGCTTCAGCAAAAACATGCATTTCACTCAGCTGAAACGTTCGACGAAGCAAAAATTGCTCTAGAGTGTACTATTTTTTACCTATGGCAATGTGAATCACGGTTTGCACTGCCATAGGTCTGGTATCAAAGTGATCGCCATGAAATGTGCATTTAAATGTGTTATTTTTGAGCGCTGTGAATGGTCGTAGGCTTATGACATTACTTCATGTTTGCGAATTCCCTTCTAAACAACTAGTCGCATTTTCTACAAGTGTTATATGTTCTTCAAGAAGTAGAATTTTCTCAGAAACTTGACGATGTGCTGTATAGATGGACTGGAATTCTGGCAGTGGCACATTTAATGCTCCTATGTTGGGCAACAACACCAGTGTCACAAATTGTAGTAATTTCACTTTCACAAGGCAAACATTGTTCATTTTTCACTCTCACAAGGCAATTTCACTCACACGAGGCAAAGCTTCTTAGAGATCATGTTCCACTGGAAAAAAATATTTGTTTTAACGAGCTTTACAATTCCTTATATAACTATCGAAATAGTTCTGTAACACTCTGTATATATATCGTACTTGTTTGAGCAAAGTCTAGATCTAGACATACAACATGGAAACGCTGCCTCCGTTCGAGGCACACTTCTGAAGTCTTCTCGGCCTAGCCTAAACGAATACACGCCCGCTAGACATATTGACTTAGCTAATGTTCCGTGATATGTGTCCCACATACATAATGTAATATACGGAAAGGAAATGCACCATTTTCTTTAAAAATCGATGTACATATATATATATATATATATATATATATATATATATATATACTGCCCACGCCTGTTGCTCAGCAGCTACACAAGCTAATGCCTATTTCTTTCAAGGAACTACTGGGCATAGGCTCAGGGCAAAGTCCGAACCGTGGCAAGTGCCCTGTGATGCGTGTGGCTTTGCACGTTTACGCGCGTCTCGGCCCCGCTTAGGATTGTCGTTATTGCCGAATCGGAAACGTCTTGCTCAGGCCAGGTCGCACGCAGCCAGCCGTTAGGCGCGACCGCAGGTCACGCCGTTCTGGTTGACCCTGTGTAAGAGAAGGCGACCTTCCGGCGGCCTTCGGACTTTACGATGTGACTCGATCGTTTGCCGCATGGCTGAGCACATTCTCGTAGTTCTCGCCGTGTTTTGGTGGTGGTACAAGGTCAACTTCCTTCTGTTGAACTCAATGTTACGGCACTTCATACAGTATGCGACGGCCTCTTCTACTACGCCAGAATAATAATAATACGTCAGAATACGCTATCATCAGCAGCAATTTCTTCAGGAACGCCGCGGTCGTTTAGCTGCTGCTGCAGCAATAACAACAACACTAACAACAGTGATGACAAACAATAATATATATATATATATATATATCGGGGCTACAAAATTTGTTTTTCGGCTTTGTCCGTAAAGAATCATTATAAAATTCGAAAAAAAAATGTGTAGACCCACTATATACATATATATATATATATAATCAAACATGAACGGAAAGTATCGAAATAAGCAAACGGCGTCATTCGACGTGAGACTCGTGACGTTGTCAAGCCGTCGAAGACTTAGACGCATGGGGAAGAAAATAAATTATTTTTTTCTTCAGGAACACGACGTTCCTGCAGTTACACGTTACTGGCGTAGAGTAACGAAGAACGAGCAAAAACAAGTGAAGGAGTCTACGTACGTAAAGTCAGGCTGCAGGAGTGACTCAGTCGAAGGTGCGGAGGGGAAATAATGATCGAATCATTCCATGGCCAGCAAATGGAGTAGTGCCACGTAGACTGTTGTGGTCGTAGTTTGCGAGTAGTAGTAGTGTAGAGTTTGTAAGTATACGAGTATAGTAGTTCTCTGAGGAACGACGACCTTGAATGCTCCTCCTCCTCCTCCTCGTGTGGTGGTGAGGACGATGGCCGCACGCAGCCGGCAGCTCAGTGGCCAAGACCTTCAGGGCAGTCAAACCCCACCGCGGCAGGCCGACCAACCCACGATCTAAGCCGTACGATAGATAACTCTGGTGTGAGGCGACGCCCTCTGATCTGCGACTCCACCCAGGCCGTACATAAGCATGAACCTCCACCTGCCCCTCTGCCCCTCTGCCCCTCTGCCCCCCCCCCCCCCCCCCCTTCTCCCCGTTCGTTGGGGAATTGTATGCAGTGATTCGCGACGCACTTACTGCATAGCTACTCGAGGTTGCTTTCATGCGCTGCTGGGTCATTCAAGAAGCTTCCAACAGCTGAAAAACAGCAGCAGCAGCAGCAGCAGTACTGTGCGTCGCTGCGACTATTACTACATAACAGCCGCACGAGACAGAGGGGAAAAATCTTATTTAATATGTTATGTAAACGTTCGGAGTGCGAACAAAAATGACCTGCGTTATCATATTATATTATTTTATTAATGGGGGGGGGGGATGGTAATGCACCATCTCTTTTGCTATTGAGACATCTGTGGTCCCCGTTTTGTTTTTTTCTGCGATCATGGTCGATTTTTAGTCCACTCCGGCATTCACCTTGTTTAAATTGGAAACCATGAAAACCAATTTAGGAGTGGCCGGTCTGGGTCTCCCAGAACCCAGGCCTCCCGAATGCAAGGCAAATGCTTTTGCCACTAAGCCATCTTGCTCGGATCATCCACAACTACTAATCGAAAACTGACCAACTAATGTATTAATAATTCTAATAACTAACTAATATATTATTCTGATGACGGTGTCGTCCAAGCTGTACACGCTGTTATTTAGTTTACTCTAATGTTCTAATAGTCTAATGTATCGCAATACTAAAAATTACATTTATCAGTGTTGATAATTCTGTCATTTTTTCGTAGGGTACAACAGAGTTATGTCAAACGCCTTCCTCGCTGTTCAAACACACTTGTAGTATCTGTCAATTTTGTACACTGTAATGTACGTTTGTCTTGCCTAATGGGGATTAATATAAGCCGTTTTGTTTTTGTTTGCTGACCAAAACACTAGTTTTCATATGTATATATATATATTTTTTTCATGTATGTGTCATGAATATATGTACTGTATATGTGCTTGTGTCGAGCCCGGTGGCGTGGTGCATTCCGCCTGCGCGTCGCGACCGGAGGAGACACATAGGTGCTCGGGTTCGACTCCCATCGTTGCACATTTGTATTTATAGGGGTCCGTCTCTGAAGCAGTGCGAAAAGCAGTCCTATGGACGTTAAATCTTGGCTGAGAGTCAGCCCAGAAAGTATCTTGTTTGTTATATATGTGCTTGTGTGTGTGTGTGTCATGCATTTATGTACTATATTTGTGTTTGTATGTGTCATGCATAGATGAACGATATATGTGCTCATATGTGAAGATACATATGTGTGTGTATGTGCTCTCTGGCCAACTCACTTGCTAATGAGCCAACGCGCGACGACATTCCATGCGGTTCTCAGTCGCTGCTCGCCTCAGCTCTAGCAAATGACTCCAGCGGCATAGCCGGCACGCGCCCCCACCTCTCTATGGGTTTTTGGGGAGCGTCGAGTGGAAATCGACAGAATACCTTTGCCACAGTCATGTAGCAAGTATGCTTCTCGAGCAATTTACTGTGAGGGGCTGGTTGGGGCGGCGTTGTACCGGAATAATTGAACCGCCTACAGCGATAATGCCCGCATCTTTTCTATGTTAACTGTGGTCTATACATTCGCTCCGCAAGTAGTACGCTGGCTTTGGCTTTTTTTTTCTCTTATATTTTCCGCCAAGCTATTGCCCGTGTACGGTTTTTTCATGCATGCTTCGGGTAGGGTTGTCTACGAGGGCACAATTACAACACATTCTTGCTACCTCCTTCATCTCTCCGCATCCGCGGTTCGCGTTAATGTTGTGGCTTTTCCTTGTTATTGCTTCTGATGTCTTCGGTTGGCTTGCAAATAGCTATCTCTGTCGCTTGGGATAAAATCCTGTCGAAAGGAAGAAGCGTCTAGGATCCGAGATCTGCATACACTCTGTACGGTTCTGTTGAGTTCGTAGCCTTGTCAGTGTAAATGTTAAAAAATTTGCATAATGATTGTGCATATGAGTCATGCGAATGCGTGTTATAGCGTACACAAGAAATTTTGGCGAATTCTAACTTCCTGAGCGGTTAAGCGATGGGTTGGCTCTTGTCTTCCTATGTGAGGTGACACTTGGTAGGTAACTTGAAAAGCCGATTGTCTCGGGAATATTTGTTTATGGGTGTGGTCATTTTAATGTTTTGTATTTTAACGTAGTCATAATTCATAATCTCGCGGTTGTCGGAAAGACGTCGAGAGTCATTTCTAGGCGCTACCTGCGTGAACATATTGTTTTAAAATACATATACATATATTCTGTTTGGTGTTGCGCATATTTTTTAGAAAAAGAAAGGAGTTTGCTTTTGCAGCAATTGCCTTAGGTGCACAGACTTTATTCAGCGCCTTAATGGTTACGCGTCTAGCTACTTTTGAGCATAATAGCCTATGTCCATCAACAGACATATTCCTTTTGTGAATGGTATTATTTGATTTATGATTGATCAGTGCGTGTACAAATATCACCATTTTATGCCCGGGGCGCATAACGCTGCAGTAATTCATTACCTATATTGTGTTCCCTTGTTTTTCACCTTTCATCGGAATATCCTCTACTTTGCAATTTCTACCTGTTCCTTTTCTGCATACTTACCTAAACCTAACGCTTCCCTTAATTCTAAATCCCTAGTCCAAAGGCTGCACCCTCGTGTTTAACATGCCCGCTTTCGCATCCGCGAGCGGCCCGCTGCCTTTTGTACTATCGTATAACCATTTTCTGCTAATTTTCTTCGTAAGTGCTGTTCGCCACTTTTGTGTGTATGCTACATTTACCCTCCCGTTCCATTTTGTTTTTACTCCTATTACCTTTTTACTCACTGTATTTTCCATCGCCCGTCATGCAATGCCCTAATTCTACTACTATATCTCAGCTTCCTACTTCATATTCGATTAATTTTGATATATCGCTCTCTCCTTCAAGAAACTCTCTGCTACAATTGAAACGACACCCTATTGAAAACCTAATTACTTCTCTCTGAATCTGTTATAATGTCCTCCATAAACGCGAGCTATTTATTACAACAGCCGTAGTAAATACCGACGCAACGTTGTTCATTATTTAATGAGCTATGAGATGCTTAAAATAGATATGATTTTATTTGGGTTTGTGTTGACGGGCTAAATCCTACCATTCGCCACTCTGTATTGGCTGACGCTCGCCGTCTTGTACCCTATGCGAAACTCCTCGCCATGGAAGCGTTGGTTACTAAACTTTTAGACTGGTCTAGGCATTATACTGTATTTATATAGATAACATTTGTGACCATTGTGGCTTTTCAATAACATAACATCCCTCACGGGGCGTGATAGAGAAGTGCTGTGTTTAGAGACATCGTTAAATAAACGCTTTGTCTTTTTTTACGCGCCGGGTGTGAATTGGCGGTTGAATGTCGTCTAGCAAGCCGGCCATTGATGCGTTTCCGACTTAAGATATCTGCAAAGTGGAGCGGCCCGGTTGCACCTGAACGGCTTGTCAGTTGTCGTTGTTATTTCTGTTGATGTTGTTGTTGTCGTTGGTATTGTTAATATTGTTGTTGCTGCTGTTGTTGTTGTTGTTGTTGTTGTCGGTGTCGGTGTCGTTATTGTTGCTGTTGTTGTCGTTGGTGTTGTTATTATTGTTGTTGCTGCTGTTGTTGTTGTCGTTGTCGTTATTGTTGCTGTTGTTCCTGCTAGTTTGTCTGAGGCGATACGATTCTTCTTTCTCGTTGTGACAACCAACGCCTGTTCTGTTTGATCTGCAGGGTCTCGTGGCCATGGTCACTGGTGGTGCTTCCGGCCTGGGCCGGGCTACTGCAACGCGTCTGGTTCGTCAGGGAGCCCGTGTCGCCATTTTCGACTTGCCCGACTCGAACGGCAAGGAAGTGGTATCCGAGCTGGGTGCTGATAACTGTATCTTCACGCCTGGAAACGTGGGTGTTTTTTTACACGCATAGAGCAGCAAGCTAGGTAGCCAAAAATAATGCGCTCATACATATTGTAGTAGTAGTAGTAGTAGTAGTAGTGAATTCTCGATTCATCGATAAATGTCTCTGTTTAACAAACTCATATGATAACCGGCTACCCTTAATCAATCAAAGTGTTTCTTTGTGACGAAATATTGTGACGCACGTATTGATGCCGTTGCTGTCGTCGGTATGATGTCTATGACAAGCAGGTTGTGTCGGAGGAGGATGTTAAGCAATCCCTAAAAACGATCCAGGACAAATTCCAACGGCTCGATGCAACGATCAACTGCGCCGGCGTCGGTGTAGCCTTTAAGATATACAACTTCAATAAGGATGTGCCACATGATTTGGCGGACTTCCAAAGAGTAAGTAGTAAGCATTGCTAAGGGTTGCCCTAAGGATAAGTTACTATTTGCTGCTTTTGAACGCGTTGTACTCACAGTACCCCATCGGCGGTCTTTCTTTTTTTGATACACAAGAATAGCCTACGTGTCATGGAAGTACGATATACATGTTGTAGCCTCCATCCATTGTGCATATAGCCGTACTTATTAATCAATTGTGAGGCATTTGACCACCGGGCACGTGTCTAGTCTCAGCTAGTCTCCGCTTTTTGTGTATCGATTGAAATGTTTAGTTAAATTGTTGATTCTTGATTATACAGTTGATACACAGTTAGCTCTAGCCTTTGCACATGTATACATTTTGTATTTACTTGTGCAGGTAATCAACGTAAATTCAGTTGGAACGTTCAACGTGTGTCGTTTGGCCGTTGGCTTAATGGGTAAGAACCAGCCAGATGAGGACGGACTTCGAGGCGTAATTGTGAACACCGCTTCGATTGCCGCTTTCGAGGGACAGATCGGACAGGTTAGCACACACGTCACTGATATATATATATATATATATATATATATATATAAAACATTTATTATCATCATTTATTAAAATCACCTTTGGTAGGTACATAGTCAACGGTCAAATGGTATAATAAAAACAATATCACTGCGAGAGGCTCCTTAGAGAGATTACACGTGAGCAGATTGCCCTGTGATACTTTGTGCAAAAGGCCCCGCACCGAGTACATATATATATATATATATATATATATATATATTTCTGCTGCTCTTCTAACCTTTCTTAGCTGGACCACATGTCTATATATATATATATATATATATATAACGTTGTAAATAGACTTGTTCACTATTATTGGCTCTGCGCATTCTATTTATCGAATTTCATTTACATTGTCCTTATTGAACAAGTTATTTGTTATTATAGACAATATATATTAACTAAAAAAAGAGGGTTGTACCGTAGCCTTCATACTGTCGATTGCCATGTGCAATCCGCCAAGCAAAGACTTGATTCACAATGTTTATTCTCGCTATTTTGGTAGACAGAACACAACCTTTACTCGCGAGGAGTGTTACGGTTCATGATAAAATAGTCAAATAAATGTTTTCTCAAGTCGTAATATAAGACCTATTAAATTCTTAAAATCGATTTTTTAATACACATTTATAGAAGGTCAAATAGCGTACACCTAATCTTTGCGCCTCTATAATAGTCATAACTAAGTAGGGCTTGAGGTAATAAATGTAGCCTTACTTTTGGTTTAGTTAGAGTTGTTGCTGTGCGCTTATAACATAACATAACATCACTTTTATTTCACATAAAAGGGTTAGTATCAATATACATACTTCTAATTGTTTATTGGATATTGTTCATGCTAGCTTGTCTGAGGATGTTTTATCATATCACCCATTTATATGATGCGTGAAAAAGAAACAGATGCATGGTATTTGCCTTAGTAGTAATACATCGGTGTTTCGTATATGTACGCTGTTATTGGTCCTGCTGATTGTAGGTTGCGTATTCGGCATCAAAAGGAGCGATCGTGGGAATGACCGTGCCGATGGCAAGGGATCTCTCGAATCAGGTTTGTATGTTGGATAACTCATTTTTAGCCTTGCGTTTGGCGGTTGCTCTCTAGGTTAGATAAATCCTGATTGGTTATTGTGTGAGTACATAGCGCGTATACAATAAAATTAGCGTTATCGAAGTAATGGAACCGAGGCAGATAATAAAGCTTAGTAGCACGTCAATAATATTTTAATCGCTCAATTATGTGATTGTATCGCAACTGCCGCAATTTCAGGGTATCCGGGTGTGCTGCGTAGCCCCTGGTCTATTCGATACACCACTTCTTCACAGTCTACCAGATAAGGTGCGTAACCTGTTTTCTCTTTTGTGTCTATATATATATATATATTCCTCGGAGCTTTATCTGATATATATATACGTCAGTTGTCCATATGACCACCCTTGACCTGAACCACAGCTTGAAATCGGCCGGAAAAGACTTCGCACTAATCACGAACGACCTTTTGTGGTATCTCATCCCTCACCTCTTTTACAATAGGTTGCTGCAGGGCATCACTGCCATCACTGATTGTTTTGCCTATTTACTATTGTTTAACAAGAGGTATATATATATATATATATATAATTTAAGCTAAGGCTGTAAGGGCTTATACGAAGAGGACAAGTTGCAACATCCAAGCAGAACATCTTAGAGGCTTATTAACCTCGTGGCTTAAAAGCAAGATCTAAGGAGAAACATGTCACAGTGGACCGCTAATTAGCGGACAAGATGGGGCGAGTCCCATCTAACCACATCAACTACTTTAGCAATAGCGCCAGCGAGTCGTCCGGCCGTGCAGCCCAGTGCACCAGACAACAGGTCCTGCCACAGACAGGGCCTCACGAAGTCCAGGCCAATAGCTGAGCTTTTGCTGAAGTTCTTTATGTCATTCAGTATCTTCTTGCGCGAGGTTGAAGTTCTTCGCATACCTCGCCACGGCGCTATTGCAAAAAGCTGCGTTAAGCTCCTGGCCTCATCCTTTGTGTTGGATCCATACAGACATAGCGGCTTTAGTGCTTGATATTTTGTAGTCAGGGCAATTCGAGTTGTTAAGCCTTACGCTTGAATTTAAATTTGTCTATTGATTATTCTTATAAGATAACTGCACACGTAAATTTCGAACTCCATTAATCACCTGTTTGAAGCCCTTTTTATGGGATTACAATGTATAATTTATATTTGCCATTTTCATCCATTTACAATATGTTGCAACACAATTTGTATTACTTATATTTCCTTTAACCAGATACCAGAGTTTCGAGATAATGCGAGAGCATAAAAGCAGAGACGTTGTCTGCCTGACGGAGGCCGGTAGTTTTGTACTTACGAAATACATAGCCATCAGGCAGTTCTGGGAAAGAATTCGTCGAGCTCTGTGTAGAGCTTCATTACTGCCACATATTTTTCACGTATACGTGTAACATGTGCTTCAAATATCAGCGACTCGCCCAACGTAACGCATAGAAACTTCGTTTTCTTTAGAAGCGAGAGGGCTATGCCCTCGCACTGGAATCGACGGGAAATTGCATGACACCTGTTTTCCTCCAATTCATATAAAGACCGTTACTCACGAGTCATGAGAACAACTTCTAAAGGTCCTCGCGGGCTATATCCTCTACCTCAGTTGGGCAATTCCCAACGAATAAGGCGGTGGTATCGTCCGCAAACAATGTCAACTTTGCATGCTTCGTTGTACTAAATATGTCGTTAATAAAGATGTTAAAAAGGAGTGGACCGTTCGTTCGTAGGCGAGAGTTCTTCGACCCGCAGACGCGCAAATGAAGTCCTGCGATGCGTTTTCTGCTCTTCTAAGTAGGCAAGCATTGGGCATTTGGCCATAAATCGATGCCGAGGGTGGGCGCATGTCGCTGAGGGAGTAGATAAGGTCATCGTCATTTCATCAAGACCATATAGAAAGATGCAACGCCTAGAAGATGACCGTTGTTATACCGTTTCCGCATGTGTGTTTTTATCTGATTGCAGGTACGCAAGTTTTTGGCAGAAACGGTGCCATTCCCGAAGCGTCTGGGGAACCCCGACGAGCTCGCGCACGTCATCCAGTCGATTATCGAGAACCCACTTCTCAACGCCGAAGTTATCAGGGTCGATGGAGGCCTTCGTATGGTCTGCTAGAGCCCTACGACGAACTTTCAGTGCAAGACTGCGGGCTGTGGCCGACGGTCTTGACTCGTCGCGGCCAACAAGTCCCAACACATTATATGCCATTGCAGATCGACACTAAGAATTAGATGTGAATCTCCTTGGGAGTTCATGTCATAAATCTCATGGAGACACTGGGAAACATATCGCAAACGATACGGATTTTATGCGGTTAAAGTCGTACGTGCATATTTACATTGTCGCATCTTGTTCTGTCCGACTACGGGGTCTCACATAGAATAGAGGTTTCCACGTGTTCTAGACAATAGAAAAGGCTCTTATACAACAATTGCATGAGAAGTTTAGACAACCCTAAAAACATTGTTACTAAGTGCGAAAACATATATTTTTAATAAACTTTTTGCGGTTAGTTTTTAAAAAAGTAAACGAGAAGTTTCGTTTTATTTCGCTAGTTTGTAGGTAGAATGCATGTTCGCTCAAAACAAATGTATATTTTTTAGAAAAAAATATGTTCCAAGAAGAAATTACTTCATTCAGTCATGAGTATATAGCACAATATAATGCTTATCTTATTGCTATGGATAGCACGCAATTTTCTGCTGTCTGTCAACTTAATATATATATATATATATATATAACTTAGATATTGATGAAATAAAGGCATATTTAAGGCTACAGTATAACAAAATATATCGTGGCATGATCAACTGTTCAGATTGAACAATAAACGAAAGTGTTTGCAACGTTTATATGATCTCTGCAACAGGTATCATTGCACCGTTTACAAATGTATGTTCTTGTGGCTTATGAGAGCCTTATGAGTGGCAGAGTCAAATTAAACTTGGCATCTTTTGGCAAAGAGGTAGAACATGGTGAAAGTATATACCGACATAGACGGCGGTTACTGCCGGGAAAAGGCTTTCGAATGAATTGAACAATCACAACTAAACCAAAGTGCCGTTGAAATCCATCGTGTACAAATATTTTCGGCGGGAGCAGTTTCAACGAAGTAATGAGTCGACGGGACCAAGTGGAGGGGATTAGTGCCGAAATAATAATAATAATAATAGTAATAATAATAATCGCGAGTTAACCCGGTCGAGTTAGAGGTACTTGGGGTTCCACTCAGTCCACAAAGTATTTTTGAGATCTTAAGAGATAAACGCCGCGCGTTGCAACAGACGCGACCTCGTCTGTTGGCCATGCACTCACAAGCGGCACTATGCCTTTGGAAATATAGTTTAGGTTCCCCTAAATACAACTACACACTACGCACTTCACCGACAAGCCAATGTCCCGACGCCCTGCAATCGTGTGACGACTCTACGAGGGACATATTGAGCGAAGTTCTCAACATTGGCTTCAGGGACAGTACGAGGCGAAGAGCATGTCTCCCCATAAGAGAAGGCGGGCTGGGTATTCGATCATCAACAGAAATTGCCCCCATATGCTACGCAGCGTCATTATTAGAATTCGGCCAGCTGGCTGAGACGCTAGTTGACCCGAGTGCTCACCACTGGTTGTACATAGCTAAGCAGAAGGCAGAGTCACTGATCAAAATGGGATTGGATTCAGGCCCTTGGGAAAAACATACAACGCAGAGAGTGTTCGACAACTACAGTAGTAGTAATAATAATAATAATAATAATAGTGGCGTGAATACACAGAGTTAGAGTCTAGATACATTTTCGTGCCGATTGCAATGGAGACAATGGGCCCAGTCAGCAGAAGAACAAGGACATTTATTAAAAACTTAAGTGATCGAATACAAACAAACACCGGAGATGCACGCGAAGGCGACTTTCTGAGGCAGCTGCTTTCATTGGCAGTTTGCAGAGGAAACGCCGCGTCGATATTAGATGCGATGGGCTGACGACAGCAAGAAAGAAACTATAAAATAATGAGAATACACATTCACACCTCACAACTGTATTGCTTAAGACATATTAAATAAAAATTAATAATAATAATAATAATAATAATAATAATAATAATAATAATAATAATAATAATAATAATAATAATAATAATAATAATAATAATAATAATAATAATAATAGGGCAGATCTCCAAGTTTGAGTACTTTGAATTTTAATAATTGAACCATCAAGGTCTTCCGGTTTAAATTGATTAGTAGCGCCAATCATCAGCTACACGCAGGCTAAACAGTGGCGCAGACGAATCATGGGTATTTGGTTACGACATCGAGGCGCGAGTCCAAATTGGAGGCACCACTGGAACCCTTCCCAGCATGAATTACAGCAAGCGGAAGCATGAATTACGTAATATAGATAATATAGAATAAAGATACGTTGATAAAGTAAATATATATACCATTTTAATAAATATATATCCGGATTTGTTGATCCACCTTCATATATATGTATATATATATATATATATATACATGAGTAAGGCAGGAAACTAACAATTTTATTGATAATAATCGCCTCCGTTTTTTTGGATTATTAAAAGAGCGATTTCTTTGCGTAGGGGGAGACTTGACTAACCCTACTCTAATGGAATCTAAAGGGGTTGCTATATATATATCACAAGCGCCGTAAACATTCCCTCATGAAAGCAAACAAATCCAAATTATTGCATTTTACCTGCCAGGATTCAGATAGCTAAGTGCGATCGTCGTCAATTTATGTCGCTTGATCCAGCCGCACCAGTAATTATAAAATTACCTATCAGAAGAATTTCCTAACTAAACGTGTTTGAAAACATTTAATTATTCGGTCCAATTACCTAATGAGTAAAGACCTTCCCAGCATGCAATCGAGTACTTCTTAATAGTTGTTGAGCGATACTCATGGCATATCTGCGTAGCTGTCTTGCTTTTCCTCTCTCTCTCTCTAATATATATATATATATATATATATGTATATATATATATATATACATTGTCTCTCATGAAAGTGTATGTATACGATTTAGAGAGACAATGTCGCATTGGAAAAATGCGATGAGAATGCAATCATGAACTCTGACACGATGCCACCAATATATACATATATATATACTCTTCGCTTAGAGAGATTATTTTTATTCTTCCTTTTGATAGACACTATTGTATTGGTGGCAATGGGCAAAGGCGATACGGATGCAATTGTGAATTCTGACACGATGTTACCGATCGTACAATTCTTCTCTCAATTGGTCCAAGTAGACATCACATAAACCAACATGCGCTCCATTTCATATTACAGACACTAGTTATATTTTTAAGCTTTTACTACACTGTGTTCAATGCTACTGTACTGATATTACTCTGCTTTATTGTGAGCCTTATTGCACTAGTTCCGCGTAGCTAACATGGCGACTTATTGCCACAGAAAAGCACACACAGCACGAGTTTTTCTTATTGTTGTGTACATACACAAGTTGTTAAGAGCCATGCAGCAATGATACATGGTTAGCCTTTATGACAGAATTTAGAAAATCCATATGCGGTCGCGAGGTGAGTATACCAGTGAGTAGTATATAAATATATATATATATATATATATATAATATATATATATATATATATATATATATATATATATATATATATATATATATATATATATATAAATATATATATAAATATATATATATATATATCTATATATCTATCTATATATATATAATATATATCTATATATATATATATATATATATAAGCCTTCCATGTGGTCAGTGGATCTGTCTGAATAAGATCTATGTACTTTCGGTTGCAGTTTCTACGTTGAAACTAGTGCCCTGATTTTCGAAGTTATCCTATGCGCGCTCAATAGGAATGTGCGGGACGTCGTGGCACTATTTCAAAAGCCGGGGATTGGCGGTGTCGCCTGCGCTCGGCCATGTGGTATCAGAACGCTGTCGAACGCTAGGCATTTAAATATTAGTCTATGTGAGATATAAAATTATGTGTTTGGAGGTACTCCCTTGCGGCGTTACATAAATTGCCTCTATCTCGGCGCGTTTTTTTCTGAGTAAATCGCTTTGTCCTTTTGCTTTAGATAATGCCACAATTTTACTGATCGTGTCTGCGGCAGCCTGGCGGGAACCTGCACTGGCACTACTACACAAGCGTTCTCGTAGCACCTGTAGTTCATCGCTCAGGTTTCCCAGCATAGACGAATATGCGTTTCGCCTTTTACTAAACGCATCCGTGCTGGGGGACACTTACAATGAGCCTAAATGGCAATTTTTGTAGCCCCTTCGGGGGCACCCATATAAAATCTAAAGATATGTTGCACTTGAGCCTGGTGGTGGTGACGGGCTGTGATCGTAGAGCAACTATGCTCTACGACTATAGTTGTTCTATGCCATTACAGTTATGTTGCCAAAACGCTTTGTGCACAAAAATGTGTCAATTCATACATGTTTTGTCGAAGTTCTAGTGATTGCTGCGCTTTGCTTCTCAATATCCTCAGATGTCCCGCATACATCTCGTAAATGCGCAAAAAGCTTCACCATCTCTCCGATATTGTATTTATATTAAAATTTTGCCGTATGATCACCGCCATATCGTCACATGTATTAAAACTAAAATCAATGTTTTTTCTAAGCTTTTGAAACACAGTTTTGTTTTTAAATGTTATTTCAAAGATCTCAGACCACATTTCCAACACACTCTATATACATATGTAGAGATAGAGACAACCTTACAATGAATGACATGAAGAAGTGTTAGCACGATCGATCTTGGTCATAAGTTTATTTCTCCAAGTTTACGTCTAGCAACGAAACAGGCGTTAAGTTCGGCGTGCGTGCCAATCCGCCGTAGGAACAGTTAGCTCATGGACTTCGAACAGACCACAGCTTGAGCAGCATTATTGGATTACTGTTAAGTCAAAGGTAATTTGGTTTGGCTCTAAATAGGTACTCTAAAAAGTCCGCTTGCATCTCTTCTTCTTTAGATAGATCGATGATTTACCTCGAAAACCGTTTCGTCACTATAAACCTGGTATTAAATGCAGTTCATCAGTTTTACCGAAAGTAAGAACACTCTGCTTTGATGACAATATCTCGCCTCTGTTAAAAGTGTCTATAAATTATACAATGCGGCTGACCTTAAACCAAGATGTTAGATTCCTTCGCCTGAGCTTACGCATCATTAATTGAGATACAATAGTCGTTACCGGTCCTGGTCGCATTTACGGCTCTAACGGGATCTTACCGGCTCATGCGTTTATGAAGCCGAAAATAGGTTGTTGCATTGCAGCTTGGGGAGGCATGTACAAAAATATAATACCGCTGCTCGCCTTAATAAATTAATTATGAGAAGTTCTAATACTTCTATATAGCGTGTCTCTTCAAATGATTCATTTGCAGGAATGATAAATTTGAAGCATGATTGCCTTTAACTTCAACAGAATCGATAAAGGCAGCGGTAAAAAGAAAAGCCATTAAAGGAGATCAAACATGTTGAGACATTACCTATCTTGAAACAAATTAGACCACAGCACCTACTCGGAAGTTAAAATACGTATTATTTAGTAAGCAAATGTGTTGAGAGTATGCCTTCATGTCAACTGTCATCATCATTATCATGTAACCTTTAATTATTCTTCAAGAAACTATTTTATCAATACTATATATATATATATATATATATATATATATAGAAAATATTGTGATGATTTATTAATCATTTACAATACGTTTGCACACTCGGCAGTGCTCGCCTTAATGAAAATGGTGGTAAAAAGGTGTCACGTGAGGTTAAGAATCAGCTGTCTGTGTCCTTGCTTGATGGTAGCCCCCGCTCTTATAGACCCGGTGCGAGCGGTATATCCTCCAGGTTCCTTGCAACGTTAAAACGGTAAGATCCATAAGATTCCTCTTCGTGACGCCGAGCCCCAATAGCGTACTCGCAGATTCAGTGTCCCATACACCACTCATAGAGATAGTGATGGATCCGAATCTGCGAGGTTTTTGCGGGTCGGGGAGCGCCGCTCTTAGGAAGTCGATGTCATATTTGGTGATCTTGTCCTGCCGCGCTTTTGCGAGGTCCCTGTCCGGTCCGCAAACCTCGGCATCTAAGACCCAGACCTCGGTTGGTGTTGTTACGAGGTCGGGCTTTAGACCCGGTGCGCCCGGTCGACGGAATACTCGCTCACGAACCACCTCATGACCCTCTCGCGGAGAAGACGCGTCACGCGATCACAGACGTCGTCATGTCTTTTTATAGTTTGTTTGTGCGTTGTATCGCACATCTGAGCGACATGAGCCAACGTCTCAGGCGCATGACACCCGTGCCTACAACGTTTGTTGGGCGTCCCTTGGCCAATCTGGCACGCGTTGGTAGTGCGTTGATCCTGAGGTTTAGTAGGTTTAAATACTCATTACCAGATAGGTAGGGCATACCCTTAATCCAGTATTGTACAAAGGGCCTTTCGTGTGCTTTTTTAAGATGTGCCCCATCGAACGTGTTGTGTAGTTGTTGAGACCAGTAATCGGTCTCTTGTGTAGCGGCCTCAATGGAGGTTCCCAAGCGCTCGCAAAGAAGTCTTGTTTTCGCAAGGTCTTTTTTAAAGTGCTCGGTGGTTACCATCCATTGGACCCTAGGGTGCGTGGAGTGTTGTAGTGCTGTCAGACGGGAGAGGTGGAGTCTGGGGAAAAATGTTAGGAGGCAGGGGATGTCCAGGCCGCCGTGTGCTGTGTGCGTGTACAGGTAGGCGTTCGGCACCGAGTTTTCGAGCTTAAGCCATTTCGACTTAGCAACCTTTCTGATCCCTTTATTTATCATCGTATTTATTTCACTTATATTGAGTATGCATATAACATGAACAATTATACATATTATACAATTATACACTCAGCTCCTCGCGGCATGTTATACGAGAGAGGCAGTGCAGTGATCTCTTCGCAAGGGCCAGGCAGGCAGATGCATGAAACTTCGTACACGCCTGAGAGCACAGTCGACAGACGCACTCGGTGTACTCTTCGTGGAAGCTCGTATTCGAACAAACCAGGTGATGATAGCCATGAACTATGTATCTGGTATAGACGTGGCGATTGTCACACGCAAGACCAGCCCAGAGGTGAAAGGCCCTGAAAACATCCAGGTCTTCGACCTCTCGTCGGACTTGTTCAACTTTATTTTCCCATTCCGAGATAGAGCTCTCGAATGGTACTGTAAGCGGTGTCTTCAACCTTAATCGAATGATCTCAACAACTGGTGCACAGCCTGACATTAGGTACACAAAGCGGCTCCTTGCCCGCATTGACAGGCAAAGTACTCGCTTCATGTACATTGTAAAACACCTTTCAAGCAAACCAAAGTTTGCCCGAGTGAGGTGTTCCCATACTCTGTCAAGACCATACATCAGCGCCGGAACAACCTTGAGGTAGAAAAGCGCTACTGCCGTCGGGACAGACAGTCGCCGGACATCGCCTATTTCTCCATAAAGAGAAATTAGGGCTGTGCGCGCTCTCTTGACGATGTGAGCAGTGAAGGTCGTCCCAGTATAATGAAGCCGAAGCCCCAGATACCGGATCCCTTTATCTAGGTCGCTAACGAGTGCGTGAGATGGTCTGGGACCGGAGATCAGTTTATATAGGAGGCGGGGAATGAGAAAGTCTTTCGAAAATATGAGACTTTGGTGGGGTTTAAGAGGAGCTATCGTGAGTCTGTTGTGTAAATTAAGGAGTATATCCTTGGTGGAGTCAACTCTGCCATTGCTGTCAAAGTCCACTCCCCGATATCTCCATCGATCGCTCATACCTTTAGCTGGCAATTGCCGATTTCCAACGTTAAATTCTGGTACGGTATTAATAAAACCTTTACCTTCCTTCCTATTAAATAGGTAGGAGATAGTAAAGCTTTTATTAGTATTCATTTCAAGGCCTCGGGATTTCAAAAGGGGATCCGCAAAATTAAGAAGCCGTTGGAGAGTAGATTTTCTGGAGGCTAGGAGGATGAGATCATCCGCAAAGGCTAAGCCCATAAGGCGGAAGTCATCAGTAAGTTGGTACCCGATATTAGTTTTGTCTAATTTTGAAAGAATGTCGTCAAGAACTAGATTAAATAAAAGAGGGGACAGAGGATCTCCCTGCCTAACACCCCTAGTTGGCCGAAATGTGCGCCATTCTTGTCCAAATTCTATGAGAGTTTTAGATGAGAGGTACAAGCGTTCGATATAATTAATGAATACCTCCGGGTATCCGCGCTTCCGGAGTGACCACAGGACGGAGTCATGACTCACCATGTCGAACGCCTTACGGAAGTCGATTGAGGCGAGTCTGAGCTCACGTCCTGCAGACTTGGCATCGTTAAGGATGCCATCCAGAACCACAAGATTCTCGAAGGTACCATTATAGGGGAGAAACGCTCGCTGGATTGGAAGAAGCTTAATAGAGTTCTTGAGGCGTCTAGAGAGAATTTTGTTAAGCGTTCGTTGTAGGTATGACCTAATAGATAGGGGTCGCAGATCGCTTGGGGATGTGGTATTGTTTATTTTAGGGATGAACGTTAAGCGAGCAGTTTCATGGGCTGTGGCAATATCACTAATTAACAGTATGCTGAGAAGACAACAGACTACTTCTAACGGGAGTTTACGGAGGGACAAAAGACAAATCCCGTCCAAGCCTGATTGTGAGAATCCGAATGAAAGTGTGAATAAACAAAGCTCTCGACCGAATCTAAGCAACCGAAAGCCCTCACGTGATTCACAACGAGCTGTTACGTGTGCCACATGTGACAGACTGGTGCGGCCTCTGGTCCAAGGGAACCGTTGAACCCCATTTTTTCATTCCACTTGCGAGCGAAATTGCAGCATGATTTTTTATTGTAATGTATAGCCGAATCCATGCGACTGATATCTAGTTCGAACAAGATGGCATCACAAGCCGCACAGCCGGTGAGACAATTCGTTTTTGAGGATAAAGTGTCCCGGGCGGGTGATCTCGCATAACGGGGACATTCGTTGGCCTTCAAGACCTTGCGATTTCAAGTCTTCATTAGACTTTTTCTCTGGGTTTTTTTTGAAGAGTAACGTGTACGCCAGTAGACCCACCACCATCAGCAAACTGACTACGGCAAACATTAAAGCGTGATGAATTAACGTATTTGTGCCTGATGTGTGTGAAAAAGTGCAAAACATCGGTGTCATGTATACAACTTGTAAAAACCGGGAACTACATATCCTATATTGTATTTTATTAGAAATGGCAATATAGAAGTATTACAATTACTTTTATTAATACCTTGAATACTCGTTTTTATGTTACTTTAAATATTTCAGATCAATTTTCTAGCACGCTATATATGGCATATAAAGTTACGCGATTAGATATACTCTCTCGAATTGTTACATAAAGTGTTCTTATCCGCAGGGAAGTTCTTCCAAGTCTTCTCATTTTGTTTTATGAGGTTTCATAATTCCAGAATTTTAGCGATAGTTTCTGTGGCAGCCTGGCGCGCGCCGAGACCGGCGATCATAAACAGCGTTGTCGTATCGCAGCACTCTTATCGCTCAGGTTTCCCAGCATAGACGAATATGCGTTTCGCCTTTTACTAAACGCATCCGTGCTGGGGGACACTTACAATGAGCCTAAATGGCAATTTTTGTAGCCCCTTCGGGGGCACCCATATAGAATCTAAAGATATGTTCCAGTTGAGCCTGGTGGTAGTGACGAGAGCTGTGGTCGTAGAGCATAGCTGTTGTATGCCATTACAGTTATGTTGTTCTAAATTCGCTTTGAGCACAAAAATGTGTCATTTTACACATGTGTTGTCGAAGTTCTAGCGATTGCTGCGCTTTGCTTCTTAATATCCTCAGATGTCCCATATGCACCTTGTAAAAGCGAAAAAAGCTTCACCATCTCTCCGATATTGTATTTATATTAAAGTTTTGCCTTATGATCACCGTCATATCGTCACATGTATTAAAACTAAAATAATTTTTCTTTTTCTAATTTTTTGAAACACACGTTTGTTTTTTAAATGTTATTTCAAAGATCTCAGACCACATTTCCAACACACTCTTTATACATATGTAGAGATAGAGACAACCTTACAATGAATAACATGAAGAAGTGTTAGCACGATCATAAGTTTATAAAGTTAGTTAGTTTATAAAGTTTATCATAGGTTTATTTCTCCAAGTTTACGTCTAGCAACGAAACAGGCGTCAAGTTCGTGCGTGCCAATCCGCCATAGAAACAGTTAGCTCATGGACTTCGATCAGACCACGTGAGCTTGAGCAGCATTTTTGGACTGTTAAGTCAAAGGTAATTTGGTTTGGCTCTAAATAAGTACTCTAAAACGTCCGTTTGCATCTCTTCTTCTTTAGATAGATCGATGATGTACCTCGAAAACCGTTTCGTCACTATAAATCTGGTAATAAATGCAGTTCATCAGTTTTACCGAAAGTAAGAACACTCTGCTTTGATGACAATACCTCGCCTCTGTTTAAAGTGTCTATGAATTATTATCTCGCTGATATACAAAATATCAATGCGACTGACCTTAAACCAAGCTGTTAGATTTCTTCCCTTGAGCTTACGCATCATCAATTGAGATCCAATAGCCGTTACCGGTCCTGGTCGTATTTACGGCTCTTACGGGATCTTACCGGCTCATGCGTTTATGAAGCCGAAAATAGGTTGTTGCATTGCAGCAGTGTATGTACACATATGCATATCTTTTAACTGTACTATTTCCTACACAACATGTGTGATAATAAATTTGACTATATATATATATATATAATGCAACTTTGCGAAGATTAAGGCAGGTGGGGGTTCCCGTTGAGGGACTTTTACCGGTCTACAAGGCCCTGTTTCTATCTATTTTATGTTATGGTGTTCTCTTGTGGGGTGGTGGGTACAGAGGCATTCTTCGAAGGGCCCAGGTGATTCAAAATGATGCACTTCGCGCCATCTTCTCTAGACGGCGCTACGAGTCAGTTAGTGATCTGTTTGCAGCTTATGACCTTTTACCAGTCTCAAAAATATATTTTCTTAGAGTGGCCACGCTTGCCTACAAAACCTCTCGTGGTTTACTACCGGAGGATATAGTATTTCCCTTGGTACCTAGGCGAAGAAGGCAACTGCGTAGAGCGACAGTATTTGTGATACCGCGGACCAAAAAGAAACTTAAGTCTCATTCCCTATTGTGTCGGCTGCCGCATGTTTGGAGCGCTCTACCAGGACGCATACGATCTCTCTCCTCTGTGAGTATATTTGTGCGGGAATTAAAAAAGTATCTTGCTACCGGCTCTGGTATAACAGATCGGTGAGGGTATTAGCAGGCGTTGTGAAGTGAAGAGTTGTGGAGATGGAAATTGATTCATGAGTTATAGGAGCTTCCATACAAAGGGTCGGCAATACTGTTGTGACGAGCGTATTTCCTTGCTACAATGTTGAGTCACACTGATGAACTGATCACCGGTTTACTGTGTACACACCTGTATATATAACCATGTGACTGTGTAAATCACTCTATTTTATGAAATGAATTTTTTTTTCTCGAAAACTTAAGCATTTGTAATGCAGTTTCGCAAATAAACCACGTTTTGAATCTGAATCTGAATATATATATATACACAGCATTGCAGCTTGGGGAGGTATGTACAAAAATATGATACCGCTGCTCGCCTTAAGAAATTAATTATGAGATTTTCTAATACTCCTAGATAGCGTGTCTCTTCAAATGATTCATTGGCAGGAGTGATAAATTTGAAGCATGATTGCCTTTAACTTCAACAGAATCTATAAAGGCAGCGGTAAAAAGGAAAACCAGTAAAAGAGATCAAACATGTTGAGACATTACCTATCTTGAAACAAATTAGACCACAACACCTATTCGGAAGTTAAAATACGTAATATTTAGTAAGCAAATGTGTTGAGAGTATGCCTTTATATAAACTGTCATCATCATTATCATGTAACCACTTAATTTTCTTCAAGAAACTATTTTATCAATACTATATATATATAGAATATATATATATATATATATATATATATATATATATATATATATATATATATATATATATATATATATTTACTTAAACATTCTGCGGGTTTTAATTAATCAAAATAGTATTAGAACATCTCTATTCCTACGGGATCTCAGGGAACCCTTTGGCGGAGGGAAGAGACCCTTCGACTGACGCCGCGTTTCTCCGCTGAAGCTCGATCGGTACTCGCTGCAGTAGGAACTCTGCAGAACGAGGATCCCTTGTGACTGCGTTTAGTCTTTTTCCGAGCTCCTTGAAAAATGTTGACGTTTCTTCACCCATGAGTCCGTAAGTTTCTACGGCAATTGGCTGGACGACAAACTGCGGATTGAGTTCTCTGTATTTCGCTAACTTGCGGTCCTCCGCAAGACAAGCAGAAGCACCAGCTTTCTGGCTATATTTATATTGTATTATACAGAAATTAAATCATATACAGTTACTTTATATATACAACAAGTTATACAATTAACTCAAACATCTCTCTCGAATTAAACACACTTAGATAAATGGCTTTTTGTCTACTTAGTGGTCGCACGGGTTTATTAGCTCTAGGCACTTATACAGAAAATTGATTGTGCCCGTGCATAGCGAGTCGAAATGTCTGGTGCACGGCGCCGTCTGGTGCCTATACGAAAAACGCGACTTTTCCCCGTTCTAGGCAGTCCACCGTGCACACCTTCTCTACGTCACCACATGACGACGTCGAACACAACCCAAGCTGTGTCAGGGCGTCTAACCTAGCCAGAAGGATTTTGACTACAAGCCGCTTTGGTGTACTTATTCTGAGTATCTTGTCCAGTGCCGTCTTGTTCGACACTGTTATTTCTTCAAATATGAGTCATTCTAAATCATCATTATTTATTTATTGCACTATATGTATGGTATGTATATATATAAGTAATATATATATATATATATATATATATATATATATATAAGTCAGTCTAAAGCGTTATTCACAGTAGTTTTCTCTCGCGTCCGTGTACTTACTCTCTGTATGCATCGGAGGTTCGCCGCCAGCGCTCGCCTCCTTTTCTACAATTGTTACGTGGTGTTGTTCTTCTGGCACGTTGTGCGTGCCACGTTGTTTTTCTATCGTCAGCGCCGTCACGTTGACCCCACATGTTCTACTTTTGCTTCTATCTCGAATTGCTCTATTGTAGCGCACTCCAATCCTTCAAACTTAGTCGTTGTGTGCACAGTGCATAACTCCGCACAGGCCACTTTCACCAGCAGAATCTAATTTTCATTTATATATATAGTTCGGCTTAGCTTAGGCCTCATTCCGCCTTTGGATGATAGATTGTCAACGCGTAGAAGAACGCGTAAAGATTGTAAACATTTATCAGAAAAGGGAAACTCTGTATAGGTATGCTGGCGAGCTCTTCGTGCCATTTTCTGTCCACGTAACCGGCTGATTGTGAGAATCCGAATAGAAGTGTGAATAAACAAAGCTGTCGACCGAATCTAAGCAACCGAAAGCCCTCACGTGATTCACGACGAGCTGTTACGTGTGCCACATGTGACAGTCTGGTGCAGCCTCTGCCCATTTTTTTTTATTCTACTTGCGAGCGAAATTGCAGCATGATTTTTTTTGTAGTGTATAGCCGAATCCATGCGACTAATATCTAGTTCGAACAAGATGGCGTCACAAGCCGCACAGCCGGCGAGACAATTCGTTTTTGAGGATGAGGTGTCCCTGGAGGGTGATCTCGCATAACGGGGACATTCGTTGGCCTTCAAGACCTTGCGATTTCACGTCTTCATTAGACTTTTTTCTGTGGGGTTTTTTGAAGAGTAACGTGCATGCCAGTGGTCCCACCACCATCAGCAAACTGACTACGGCAAATATTAAAGCGTGATGAATTAATGTATTTGTGCCTGATGTATGTGAAAAAGTGCAAAACATCGGTATCATGTATACAACTTGTAAAAACCAGGAACTACATCTCCTATATTGTACTTTAATAGAAATGGCAATATAGAAGTATCACAATTGCTTTTATACCTTGAATACTCGTTTTTATGTTACTTTAAATATTTCAGATCGATTTCCTAGCACCCTATATGTGGCATATTAAGTTACGAAGTTAAATATACTTTCTGGAATTGTTACATAAAGTGTCCTTATAGGCAGGGAAGTTCTTCTAAGTAAATCACTTTGTTTTGTGAGGTTTCATGATTCCAGAATTTTAGCGATAGTGTCTGTGTCAGCCTGGCGCGCGCCGAGACCGGCGATCATAGAAAGCGTTGTCGTATCGTAGCACTGTTATCGCTCAGGTTTCCCAGCATAGACGAATATGCGTTTCGCCTTTTACTAAACGCATCCGTGCTGGGGGACACTTACAATGAGCCTAAATGGCAATTTTTGTAGCCCCTTCGGGGGCACCCACATAAAATCAAAAGATATGCTGCGCTGTGCTTGGTGTTCATAGGCTGCGGTCGTAGAGCATAGTCGGTGTAGACTGCTAAAGCTCTATATCTGTTTCTGCACAAAAATGTGTCATCCTCAAAATGTTTTTTTAATATCTGGCATTTACTGCCATCCGTCCCTATCTCGGATGTCCCGTATGCAGCTCGGAAAACCCTCTCTCATAGTGTAGTTCATTACTGAAATTGCATTCCATCAGTACTAAAATTTGAATAAGTTTAATTTTTGAAATATATTTAATACGCTTGTTAAAGATCCCAGGTTGTTATATATATATCAACATAAACACCTTTACAATTACATACGATGTTGATCATGGTTACACATGTATTTATGTAAATTCACGTCTAACAATAAAATGCACTGTAAATCTTATATCATATTCAGTTTACGAGTTTTAGCGAAGGTAAGAACAGTCTACTTTGATGACAATGTATCTCGCTTCTGTTTTGATGTGTCTACGAATTATTGTCCCTCTGATATAGAGAAGATTAATGCGATTTTAAAGAAAGTTGCTTTATCTGGATTTTAGATTCCTTCGCTTGAGCATAGCTATACAAAACGAAACTTGTACTGCTCAAACCGGCATCGGGCATCTTTGACTTGGCCGGCCATATTATGTTGGACAACGTGCAGCTCAAGTTTTGGCCTTCAACATCGGTCTCAGGAGACTCTTAAAAAAGTGATATGAAATGGACAGAGCAAACCAAGCAGAACGTCAATTGAGTCAGGATCTCCGGCCAGTTGCCCGGTCTTGCTCGCATTTATTGCTCTTACGGGTTCATGCGTTTATAAAGCCGATTATAGGTTACTTCATTGCATTGCAGCTTGAGTAGGCAAAAAAAATCCTACCGCTCAGAAAGACGCCCTACATGCAACGCTTAGCCTGATATCTTATTTTCCGTACTGAGTGATCGCCTTCAACAGCGCGGGCATTATAAGGGGTTTGCGACCTTTTTCTATATACTGTGCCTCCTGGCCAAACGCAGGTCCATTCGCACGAGTGTTACATGTGAAATGCTAGACAGCATGGTGATTTCAGCGTGATGGCCTCCTCAAATCTCAGAGCCGACCAGAGTCATAATCTTGTAAAATTGCGAATGAATCCTGCATTAGACTGTGTTTTCAATAAAGACAGACACACACACAGGTTTATTCAAATCTCTCGTAAATCAAACGCACGTATTGTAAAGACTCTTTGTTTACTTAGTTGCCGCATTTTGTTTCATAACTCTAGCTACTTAAACACTAAAATGACCGTGCCCGGTGCATGGCGAGTCGACATGCCTGGTGTACGCCTGGTCTGGTTTCGTATACAAGAAGTGACTTTTCGTTTTTTCACCCCGTTCTAGGCAGTCCAACGTGTACCGTACCGTACTCTATGCTTCAATGTTGACTACTTCGAACACAACACTAGCTAAAGGCGTTCCTTTTCAAATATAAGGCATTCTAATCATTGTTGTTTGCTCTCCGTCGACGCCTTCTTACGTTTCCTCATGCTCCGTTTTCGTGTACTCTCCGTTTGCGGCTGGATTTTCGCCACCAGCGCTCGGCTCCTTCTCTGCAATTGTGCAACGTGCTGCTGTTCGTCGGACACACTGTGCGCCTAGTATTGTCGGCACCGGCCGCATTTTCTAGTTTCTTTATCTCCGAATGCTCTACCATACCGGACCCCAGTGTCTATCAACTCACTTTACTCTTCCCGCACCACTCTTCCACCAGCAGGAATCTAATCTCCAGTCGTTCTGTAATCTTGGCCTTGTCGTTCATATACACATATTCGGTCGTGCATCACTCGTATGATGGCAAGTGTGTCCCCCTTAATACTGACGCTGCCGTCGAGCCCGGTGGCGTAGTGGCTGGCATGCGTCTGCGCCTCGCGACCGGAGGAGACACATAGGTGCGCGGGTTCGAACCCCACCGTTGCACATTTGTATTTGTGGTGGTCGTCCGTCTATAAAGCAATGCGAAAAGCAGTCCCATGGACGTTAAATCTTGGCTGAGAGTCAGCCCCGAAAGGTTTTTTTAATACTAACGTTGCCACACTCGATTTTTGACGGCTCAGCTTCCGCCTCATTCGTTTTTGCATGGTAGGTGTAGTCGACCGAGCCCGAATGTTCGATTTCTCGTGTTCCTCTCTAGGAAGTGCCTGATCTCGTAGCGACTAAAATTCGATCGAGTCCATAGGGCCTATTGCACTCGGTCTTCCGGTTGTCTCGGCAGACTTGAACGCTACGTCATACTTCAGAAATAGGAAGAATGGTGCCGCAAACGTCAGACAGTTTCTTCTTCTTCAACTTCCCAAAGTTCGTAGAACTGAACTATGCACGCCTACTCCCGGAAATGTTTTCAGTAGCCGCGTAAATTTTCGATTGACATTACATGGTAGTCCATTCACACACTCAAACCGCATATGGGCAGCGAGGAGAATTTATCATATAGTCGAGTAATGACATGAGTTTTTGATGGCTCGTGTGACTTAATTTGGACGTGCATAAAAGCGGAATTGTAGGTTATTACCAAAGATCTATGTAGATCTTCGGTTAGAACCGTCACCTGCTCGAGGCCACGGTTAACGCATACATTAGAAAATCAGAAGATATTAGAAACATATCACACACTTATTGGCGCACTTGGCTTCCGTGCTTGATCACACTACGCTACCATCACAATCATTTGTTGTACAAAAAGAAACCCACATAAAATGCCACTAATTCCAAACAAAGTCGGAGAAATTCCACAAGAGGTCGAAAAATAACTGAAATCATTGGACCCTGGGAAATTTGCGTTGAAAATCCTGTTTCGGCAAACTCCAGCTAAATGCTTTACTGGCTCTTTGAAGTTCTTACCTAAGAGGCAGGTTCGGGAGGGTTCCACATGGCACACACACAGCAGTGAGGGTGCGACTGTGGTTAGTTGGGGAGAATCTAAGAAGTCTGGACGCCCTACACTCACGATGGCACCTCGTTCTTGCATCAATCGTAGCTCTCTACGTCTACTCCCTCGACGAGTGCAAATTGCATGATCTCTTTGCTTTAGATGTGTGTCTTCTACAGTAGATTGCCTTCGGCTATAGTTTGAAGTGCACCGCGAGCAAGAGTGTGGTCCGAGGTCTGAAACTGCCCAATACTACTCTCATCCGTAAACTCTGAAAACGTGCACTCTACGCGGTCTGACTTCGGTTGCTATTACTGCTAAGGGATGCATCTCATCTCTTCCAAACGGCATGGTAACAACGCCTTTGTCGCCTATTAAAATGGCCTTCGCCACGGATAGAGCTATAGATTTTAATAGAAATTACTCTGGGCGGCCAATTATATTGTTTTCCGTTTTTTGCTAATCATACACATACTTTTCTGACAATGCTCGGTTATATACGTGCTCGCCGCCGTTTCGTTATATTACATACATATTGTTTATCTCGCAATAACAACGTTTCGTGATATTAGGCGTTGATTTTTTTCAAATATCTAAACACGCATTCGCACATTCGAAGCGTGTCTGTTACGCTTTTCAGCGATCTTCCTATGAATATTCCCATGCATAACAAAAAGAGGCGGCCTTATCAAGAAAAACAGTTGTGGAGCCGTCCTGTCCATTTAGTTTGGCGTCTTTCTAACTTTTCAGAGATGTGTTTGTTTAATTTTGTGTTCGTGTATGCGTTGGGGTGCTTGCACACGCATTACGCATGTCTACCACAGGAGGCAGAGCATGCTTAAGAGAGGGTTTTGAAAGAGCTCAGCAAAGTAGTATGCGCGTATCGCATGCGAGTGAGTGTTCCGACACGAACGATTTTTAAGCAAAACAACAACCCCTATCACACTCACCCTCATCTAGTTCCTCCCACCGCCCTCGGCGACGAGCCCACCCCCGAACGCCACACCCGCTCGAGTTCAAACTGCAGGACGCCCTGTAGCGTCTCCCCTTGTGTGTGTGTTGTCTGTCTGCCTGGCAACCTCTCTCCATCAGCAGCAGCAGCAGCGTTCCCTTTGGCATTCACCGCTGCCATGGAGCACCGTGGATCGGCACCACCCTGATGACCCCGCGATTACCCTCTCCGGACCTCCTCGGAACTTGGGTGTCCTCGACCAGGCGGGTGGGTGGGCAGGCGGTTACGCTAAGCGACGACTCCGACATACAACGGGGTCCGAGGTCCGAGGTCCCAGCTCTGGTCAGGTTCCGCTTCGTGAAGGACTGCTCTTGTCTAGGTTGTAGGCGGTAGACTATAGGCAGTAGCAGCAGCAGCAAAAGCAGTACGGCCACCAGGCCCTGTTCCTTGTCCTACGGTCCATTCAGGTCCCAGACCCGGCCACTATCGCCAACGACGAGTAGTAGTAACGCTCGTTGATCAGCGCTGCTACCCCTCGAAGCGTACGCAGTACCCTTTACCTTCTGAACACGGACATGTGAGCACGTACATCTTTTTTGGGGTAGCTTTACTTTAACAACGGTTCAACTTTTGATGTCAACATAGCGCGCAAACACACATATATATATATATATATATATATATATACGCCCTTAAGACGTGCCTCAAAGCGGCCCTATAGGAGATACCAGCAGCTGGCATTTGGAGTGCACCTGTACAGGTAATCTCTGGGGTGCTATATTTATATATATATATATATATATATATATAGATTACCTGTACAGATGCACCCCAGAGAATACCTGTACAGGTGCACTCCAAATGCCAGCTGCTGGTACCTCCTATAGGGCCGCTCTGAGGGGCACGTCTTAAGGGCGTCTCATCGGTTGTGTACATTTGTGGAGCATATAGCGCCAAATCCACTTTTGTTCATTGGGAATCGTGTTCGACCGCCGTTTGCACACCGACTGAGTGCACGTATCTGCCTACTGGTGGTGTTTTTGTCCGTCAGAGCTATAGTGTGCTGTTGTACTATGAACATGAGTTGCCCTCACTCACGACAGATACGCTTGAAATACACTAGACTGAGGGATAGGCTGAGGGAAGGGCGCACAGGTATAGAGGCCGGCCAGAGACTCACGTAGTCTTGGTCGTAGTAGAACTGGTCGTGTAGTGGCGCCGATCCAGTAGCGAACCGAACTATCATCTATCAGTGTCTCTGTATGCCGGTCTGTATGTACGTATTATTATTAGATCCCTTTGGACTACGGCACGAGAACCACGTCAGGAGGCCTTGTGGAGTCGGCGCTTCTATATACCGTGTGAACGAGGCCCAGACATACCTTTGGACGTGCATGCATAACAACACCGACAACAACAACAGCAGCAATAGTAACACTAGTTTGTATTCACCAGGCAGAGCCGGAAGACGCTATCGGCGTAACAATTGCCAGCTGAGCACGCGCTGCGGTATTTTTAGACGCGCACCGACTAACCGGTTTGTATGCATATAACTAAGTTTAGGTGATTGCCTGCGTGGTTTGCAATGGTGTGTTATATCGGCGCGGGTGTGGGCGTTAGGCGATGGGCGTCTGCGTCAGCTGGTGGACTCTGTAGTCTGCCATAATCTGTCCAGTTGTGCTTGAAGAACTAACTGACTGATTGAGCTGCTCGAAACGACCGAGGTGCTGTCAAGAAAATGACGCCATGTTATGCGTCCCGTACAGAACAACGCAACGATTCATTTACGGATGTGTGCAATGATCTAGCTGGCTCAAAAGGATCCAAGGAAGGATCAAGACGATAAAAGGCAGGCTAAGCAACACGCAATGCTCCACGCTTGGCTTGAAACTTCTGTCTTCGCTCAAAGACATGGTGATACATGGAGTTCATCAAGTGCAACCCAAGTTGCCAGGCGTTCGTTCCAGACAGGAGTTTTTCAGTAAAGTGAACAAAAAATTCAGACGCCTAATCGCTTACTGTTGAGCCGTGAATCAATTGCATCAAGTGAAGTACGATAAAAGTAAATACGAACGATGGATATGGTGTGACCTGGGCCCACCCACAGGAAAGCCAGCCGAGTGGACAGAGCTTTCGGTGGACCAGCACGTCATTGGGTTTATCCTCGCGCATAGAACGATCAATTTCTAGAATTTCAAAACAGTCGAACCTGTTGCTCCACTTTAAGGCGCCTAGCATACGGCGTCCCAGATCGCCTCACTCGGAGTTGGTCATTGCATAGTGTAGCACCCGATGCCGAGTCGCGATTTGTGCCAACGATTTGGGACACTCTTGCCGGAAACAGAAACTCGAGTCGACGCGTGAATCTCAACGTGTGAACGCAGGAAGAGCGTAAAAATGACAACGATGTGTCACATCAAATTAACAGTTAGCCTCGTGCAATCCTAAAATGTACCACCAGCCACAAACTTCGTCAACATGTTCCAGCGGAATACCGGTGAAGTGCTGACAATATTGTGATTATCATTATCGCTCTGGTTCAGCCAAGACCAGCAGCTTCCCTTCGGTAGACATTTGCCATTTCAACAGAACATCAACACAGTTAGCTACCACATCATTCATATAGACCCCACCAGTGTGTGTACTGCGATTTCTACTTACGTCAAGGAACTGCACCGGTCACCGACGATGCCACCAGGATACGATCCACCCACACACGGTGTGAGGAACACACGCTGATATGTGTATCTAAGTAAGCGTCGAGATAGAGATAGAGAGAGCGAGAGAGAGATAGAGTTGCACATAGTGCATAGAGTTCGAGAACACAGGAAGACGAAAAGATTGTGGATTGAGTGCGCTGGTAGTAGAAGAAGAAGGAGAAGCAGCAGCCGCTGTGATGCTTCGAGACGACCGCTTCCCAATTCATCCCGGTGGACTGATGGTCGGCGGATACCATCAGCATCAGCAGTACCACAACCATCATCACGCCGCATTGTCGCGTGACACCTGCGGCGGTCCTATCGAGCTGGGTCTGCACAGCTCGAGAAACTCGAGTTCGGTGTTTCCCTTGAACCATGCCGACATGCTGGACCGGGACCGTTTCGACCGGCGCACCTCGTCGATCGCCACAGTCGAGCACCTCGAAGCGCTCGATCTCGACTCGTCCGACGCCAGTGGCTCGAAGGCCTCCAATCGCGCGTTGGCAGCCGCCGCCTACATAGGCCTGCTTACCGTTATCATCAGTATTGGTAAGTCTCCTCTTGGGGTTGGTTGGCTGTATATCCACTTGTTGTATATATGTATTCGTGTCTAGCTATCTCATTCTCTCGTTCGCTGTGTTTCGCCTCTCACCTCTCCTCAAGTCACTATCGGCGTGGTTCCGTACCCTATACAGGTTCTGCAAGACAGAAAACAAACCAACCTAATGTTATTCGTACGATTAACTTTTATGTTAGTCGTAATAATAACTTTTATATATCAGTTACCGCAACTAACCTTCGTGATAGTCTCACGGTCTCGGCGAAAGTAGTTCAACCACGGAGCGTATCTCAGCGCGCGCCGATGTCCATGAAATACTTACGGCTGCATAAACGACTCGTAAATTGTGTGTGTGGAGATTCTAGGCGCGGAACGGACGGGGCGGTACGCAAAATCACGAACATTTTCTCAGACTGTATCCGCCTAACTGTTGTGGCGCACTTTAGCTTTATTGATATCACCATTTGGCATGAGAATTAATCGTATGTGTGACATTTGCAAATATTGTCCACGACGACACAATGCTAAACTATCTAGACGGGGGGAGCAGTGCCGTGTAGCGGCATGACTGGTGATGGTATCTGGATGACATCAGTCCACAGTAGGCGCAAAAACGCACACACGCACACTTGGGGTCGGGCTCTTGGAACCCCTTTGGCAGGCGTAGTTTAAGATGAAACCCGGACACCGAATAGCTGCTGTACTACTCGTGACCAGACGAGAGAACTAGGCTGCGAAGGTGGTGTCGCCAGGTGTCAATGTTAGGTAGAAAGACGCCAGGTAGAAACACTTGGAGACAAATTCTACAGGAGATCCATCCAGGAAAATCAATTTTCTGATCGTCGCAATCGGCCCCCTGAGCGGAACTTCATGTTCTTTTTTGTCCTGCTGACGTTGATGGTAAGATCGTTCTGTGTGCTGTACGCGACGAGTGACCAAGACATTTATTTAGGTAAACATGAACACTGTAAATCACAAGGTTATCCGCTGACAGTGTGATGTGCACGCACGGGAGGAGGTCCTGGATGAGGATTGTTAGCAGGCGAAGAATCTACTGTGGATTGTCCCACTGTAGCAGCAGCCAGCTTCTCGACCACGATTTGCCCCTGTGCTGTATCAGTAGCCAAAATTGTGATCAACGAACACAGCACAGAGTGACGCACGTTAGAGATTCTGGTTGCTCGAGTAAGGCGGGTACGTGGCTTCCGCACAAACTAAGCAAGTGAAGTCAGTTGCAGTGCTTGGATACGTACCACATGTTGCTCAAAAAGAACAAGGAGCTGCTATGCTGTCGGGCGTGTGCATGCGGGTGAATATCAAACAAGTGGTTTACTATGACTTACTTCGGGAAAGCAAATCGTCAATGCTGTGGAAATTGATGTGCATTACACTACTATTAGCGCTACGGCCATGGTAAAAAAACGGCTGCGCCTCGCAACCGGAGGAGACACACAGGTGTGCGGGTTCGAGTCCCACCGTTGCACATTTGTATTCATGGGGGTCCGTCTATGAAGCAATGCGAAAAGCAGTCCCGTAGACGTTAAATCTTGGCTGAGGGTCAGCCCGATAACTTTATGGTAAAAAAACGCCCAGATTAAGCACAACACCGAACGCAAAGCCTTCTAACATAATTAGACGTTTTCGCGTTTTGCCCGGATAGATACATATTTAGAGCACACCACGAAGAATCTTGCTAAGATGCTGTGTGTGTGTGACACGTCGAAAACGCACGAGTTTAGTTAATAGGGCTTCGAGTGGAATTCGATGAAGGTGCAGACCCGTGAAATGTGCGGCAACGCACCTTGCCTGCCGCTTCACAGGGCCTCTCTGAACCACGACCTACTAGTGGTCACCAAGACAGAGTAGAAACACCTTCTACTAATGGTGAACCCATGCACTTCTGCGCATAGAAATCTTCAAGAAATTAACGTTTCTCTACAGCGTAATAAATCGTATTAGAGGAACTGGATAAACAGAAGCCACCTTAATGGCGGAGGATTTCCAGGAGTACCACATAATGTGTTTTGTGGTAACAAAACCACTTTACTGAAACATCATGCATAGACACTTTCGGGGCATACGCGTCATCAGTTTCGAGTGTCAATCGAATGGGGGCGAAAGAACATTTAAGGCCATCAAGCAAAGTACAGTTTCTGAACTTTGCATTTACGCAGCAACTTGAGAAGAAAAGAGTCGAAACGGCCGACACGGATGTCAATGCCATTGAGGTGATACGTTCTAGGGTTTGAAAAATTGCTATTTCTTAATATTTCCCAACACTGCAAAATGATATAGCGCCGTTAATGAGTGCATGCATATATATATATACACATATATATATATATATATATATATATATATATATATATATACATATATATATATGGTTTATTTCGCAATAACATTGCATTTCAAGATGGTACATAATTTCAATACAATTCATTCCTTTTATACACTTTAAACACTTCAGCGAAAAGTGCAAAGACCGCCGATGCTTCTGGCAGCTCGCTGCGTGGTATATAGCGCCGTTAATGGTAAAAGCCTAAACAATACAAAAATGTTTAGCATGGGACGAAAATAGATTATACGCAGCTTGTACGGCCAAGTCTGTAATAAAATTTGTTTTCTAAACGTGCCCCTAAGTATTGTGGATATGTATATATATGTATATATATATATATATATATATATATATATAAAACAAGGGTAAATTCCTATAGTATAAAATAATCACTGGCTGTTCTAGTAAAGAAATTATTTATCAAAGGACACGAATTTGCAACAGAATATACTAATTTTAATAGAGTTTTTTTTTTAAATTTAATTGCACTAGAATATGCAATACTGTAATTATAGTGTCCAAGTCAATCTAAGGTGTGAAGAATATCAGTATGGTGTAGCTCAGATACAATCACAAGAGAAATCCTGCCTCATACAGAGTCAGCAACGGAAGTCTGATAAGACCAAATGCGTATGTGTACAGACAGTTAGGCGTCAGTAAAAGTTAATTTGCTCTATTTGGTTAGATCTTAACAATACGCATATCTAAATAAATAAACTTTTCGGGCTGACCCTCAGCCAAGATTTAACGTTCACGGGACTGCTTTTCGCATTGCTTCATAGACGGACCCCCATAAATACCAATGTGCAACGGTGGGACTCGATTAATAATGAGTAATGAATGTGTACTAAGGTGTGTTAAGAGATATTAATATATAATTGATGGGTATTAAGGGATATTATTAGATAAATTATGGGCATTACGGAATATTAATAAATAATTATTGAGTATAAAGGAATATTAAAGATAATAAGAAATATTTGTAGTGAATGGATAATAAGTAGTTAAATAATGAATATTAATAGATAAGCAATAAGCACATCTGATAAGATTTTGTCAGCAAACTTTTGCTTGGCGCAATTGAAGTCAATATGTACAAAATAGTAGATGCATTCATATTGGGCTACTCTGATGAAATATTCTAAACAGGTACAAGACTTCACAGAAGCCACAGCATGCATTTACAGAAGGACGCTTAACTGCTACACAGCTACTCGAAATGACTCATGATTGGGCCCTGGCACGAAACAGAAATGTAGACCTTCATGCAATGCATGTTTCGATTTCTCGTGTACATTCTATGTGGTTGGTTGCGAAAGTTTACTTTACACACAGGTGGACAATTAGCACTGGCCCTCACTGGTGCCGTTTATGTCAAGCTTACCGTACATTTGTTGTCAAGGTCGGAACCAGCCGTTCTCAACAAGTAACGCACCATTCCAGAGTACCGAAAGGCTCTTTACACTCTATCTTTCCTTCTTATCTCTCTTCTACCCTTGTACACAATGGTTATGTTTATCCTATCCGGCTGCGTGCTCTGCATTCAACCTATAAAATGTATGCTGATGATGACGTATCTGACTGATGCGCAGTAACTAAAATTACTTTCTCCGTTCTAAAATGTGCGGTTTTAGAATCGAAGCATGACAACGCAGAGTGCTGCCTCAATAATCAAGGTATTCCTATTGTACCAAAATTGACGTATTGTGCCTATGTTTGAATGCAATTTTGTGGCGAGAATGCATACTTACGTTGGCGAGTGAAGGACCCTGGTCAAAACGTGCGTTGCCAGTCGTTGCAATCCATTTATACGCCAGTTTGGACTTCCAACCGTGTTCGGAAAAAATATATTCTAGAATTTTAAAAACCTTATACGACATGAATGTCGTATAAGGTTCAAAGCAAAGATTCTGATTTGCTTACCGAAACAGCGATATTAGATATTATGAATCAAGTCTTTGCTTGCTGGACTGCGTGCCGCATGCGAAAATGTGATGATTACGGTCGGCATATGTATATATACTTCTACCCGGGGTAATACGCAACTAGTTTTTGGTGATAAATCCTTGCATATCGCGTTGTGATATGTAACCGACAAAGTAACTCTTTGGCGTCTGTCGTCACAAATTACAACAAATGAAACGTTGAACAAATTCAGTCGCTTACAGGTATAGTTAGAGACCCGAGTTATTTCCGAGCTTGCGTACTGGACTAACTATCGCCCTTGAAAAATCTCCGGTACCGTCGAGGCTTCGAGCGGCCGACCAAATATTAAGCATAATGGATGATATATCAAGACTTCAAGGCTTCAAGCTTGTACGTAACGGAAAAAATTATGTTTGAGGTTATATATATATATATATATATATATATAACCTCAAACAGAATAGGTGTGAACGGCGTAGACGATGAGGTGAAGCGCACGTCTTCGCACGTTCGGTCGGCGGGGCTGGTCAGGCTTCAGTGATCGCGCTGGGTCTTGCCGGCATGGGTCGAGGTGAGGGTCACGGAAGCCCTGACGATGTTCAGTGAAGGCAATTTGCGAAAGCGTAACAACGACAGCTATACGATCCACTGAAGGCGACCGGTCGCAAAAAACCTAATCTGGGTGCGTGCACGTCAGCTTATTTCAGCTTGACAGCCATCGATGCGATTTCTCTTTCCGTTTAGTGTTGGTCATTATGTGGAGTGGTCTATCTAGATCGCCAAATAGGAAATGCCCAATTGATAGGTTTACAGCTTGCGGATTAAATGCTAGAAATCAAGTCTGCCTGGGAGCACAAACAAACACGTTGATGTGGCTTCACTTATTTTATACATATCATCATAAACATGGCTATTATGTTATTATTACTTTGATTACTTAGTAAACTAGATGAAATTTAGACAACACTTCGTGAAGTAGACAACGCTAGGCTCGTAACCATTGTAGGAAAGGTATTGTTGCTGTTAGTGCAGTCGATTCGATAACACCTTGAAGAGTCCTGAGTTCTATTTCAGCTAGATAATGCTCAAATATTTTGGTCAGCGTCGTTTCTTGAAGTCTTTGACGAGGTAATGCAAGCATCAGCAACGAGAGCATCAAAGGATGATCTCAATTGCTTAAACGATCTTTCACAAGAAGGCGTGGTGTATGCTGCAGCGCAGCATTTTCTTGCTACACGGGGAGGGGGTTATTACACGTCAGCCAAGTATTACATTTTTGCGGCTACGTGTCAGAACCCGTACCAATGAATTCGGATCAAAGTGAAAGTCAACATCTAAAAATATTAGATTCCTGGCTGCAGGGAGGAACCGGGGAGTGGAGACGAATGACGTGGGCTTTCGGTCTTTTAGACACTTCCTCCTTACACGCAGACCATACTGGGTGCAGACATATGGGGTTTGTGAGAGAGAGAGAGAGGATAAGCTGTTGTAGGATTGTTGGCTGGTCATTAAAGAAGACCCGGATAAAGCTCTGGTGTTGTCTGATTGTTGGCTGGTCATTCAAAGCTTTCATTTTGGTAGAACTGACAGTCAGTAGCTCGAAGAAGTGATGGGAGCTGTGGATCATTAGTATTATCTATAACAGTGCTTCGGGATTCTCTGGGTAGTGGAACAATAGCTCCGGTTCTACTTTCGTAGGGGGTAGCCCATCGTGAACCCCGAATAACTCTAAACTCAGTTTCTTCGGCTAATTTCTTTGGGGCAGTTTCACTGCCTTTTCTCGCCGAGTTGGAACTTCGCCCTATTTCCTCATCTCGATTCCAAAGCCGCCACCAATTGTGCCACACTTGCTTTCTTCACCAGTCAGGTTTTTCCCGGCCGCCCTCTCCATCACCTTCGATCGCCAGGCTTCTCGGCGTTGGCGTTTTCTTGCTGTCCTCTTCTATTGTCGTTTTCTTTGTTAACGTCGTCAAACGGTACCAATTAGCAATGCACCTGTGATTCTCCTCACCTTTTCGTCTGCCAAAGGGAACACCGCTTTCGTCTGAAAGCGGCATGATCACGTTTGTGGCCGAGTCGGTCTAAACGGAGCTCCGACTTGACCCTTTGATACTTGAACAACCACAACGAACCAGAGTCGTTTGTACCGGGGCCAACGTGTTGGAGCCTTTAGGCGTACCGGAGGGTGAGAATAGTGGCGATGCTCCTGCTCGCCGGAACGATTCTCAGGGTTCTGAAGGCGGAAGAGTTCCGCCGTCTGTGGGAACCCTACACACAGAAAAGGGGACAAGCAGCAACGTAGCGTCACCCTATGACAGGAGGAGTGGGACGGTCTGGAGGAAGGTGCTTCAGGCCCAGCCTCCGGAAACCTATATCAAACATTGGCTAAACAGGCCCGAGGTAAATCTAACCTTCCACACCACCCAGCAGATCCTGACGGGTCACGGAGACTTCCAGTCCTATCTATGCACGACCGGGAAGCTTCCCCGCGTGCGTCTACTGCTCCGATGAACTCAAGGACGCCCCAGAACACACCATCTGCAGATGAGTTTCCTACAGTGGTGGAGTGTCCGTGTGTGCCGTGCAAACCGCATTTGCCAGTTATTCCTCTATAAAGCTAAGAATAAATTACGTGAGGCTTGGCGGCTATGCAGAACAGCGAAAACAGCAATTTTGTAAGCTTTTTTTCACTACTAAGCATTATACCAGGTTGAAGCAGTTAATAGTCTACTCGATTTCGAGCTACGAAAAAAGGCAAATTTGTTTTAAATTGGCAAATTTGCTTAACAGCAGTGTGTTCTCTGAAAGCTAAGCGGTAAACGTCGACCGTTCAACAGGGCGCGTCAATGGGCTCGTAACCAGATGCGTGTTGCTGTGTCTGGATCAGCAATATCCGAAGTCACGGCGGACAATCGGAATTTGGCTATTATTAGGTTTTGGATGTCGTTTTCGGGTCAACGGATCACGATGAGGCGCCAACCGACGCTCCATGATAGGTCCCAGTGGAAGTGGCTCAAAATAGCCCATCGTTTGTTTTCATTAGCAGTAGTTGTACGTGGTCGTTGTTGTTGGCTTTTTGCTGGTGTTGCTGTTGTTGCCGTAGTTGTTGTTAAGCACACGAGAAAAAAGCTTTTCGAGCTGCTTAAAGCTCAATGATGGGGAAGTAACCACACAGTGAAGCGGGCCCGCAAAAGCAGCACAGCAGGGAGACGTATACATTAAAGGACGGACGCCGGACGCAGGGTAGGGACGGGACAACACCACGTACTTAGAACGATGCTCACGTGGCGTTTTCGGATAGGCTATTGTCCTGGTCGTCCAGCGTTATTCTGGGCGGAGAGCGGAGGAGGAGGAGCAAGAGACGCGGAGAGCATACATTTCACGGCCTCATTTGTAGGCTAGAAGACTAGCAATGTATGCTGTGCATGCGCACGTATTTATGTGGTGTTTTATATATATATATATATATATATATATATATATATATATATATATATATATATATATATATATATGTGTGTGTGTGTGTAAATCACGATTAGGATTAAAGGCCTGCAGTGGTCTACGAAAATATAACATATGCCACTATGAGTCGTCCGCAAAAAAATTATTTAAATATATATTCATGGTTCATTTTCTGTATATTATATTATGTATCTGTTACACACACTACGAAGGATCAGCTAAGCCAATGTGCCTAACGAGCGTGTCTGGTGACTATCACGTGTACGATTTGTTTATTATTTTTTACATTTATTTATTAACACTCGGGCTGGGTAAGTGTGATTATGATACATCACAGTGTTTCGACATAACAATCACTCTAGTGTTTTGCCAGTTCTGCTATGGACCGAACCGCCGAACAAACCGCGGCGTGGTATTTATCACATTTACTCCAGCATTGCTTGCATCGACATTCGTCTTGTGGTTCATGGAAGCCCTCCACGTTGCACAGAACGTGATGAATACCGTGGGCTGCAAAGGCCATAGATTCACCCCGCTAGTATCCACCCAGTGCTCCTCATTGCTGTTGTCCCAAAATAATGTACGTTTTGTTTAGGCCAGGCCAAGACTACCTCAGAAGTGCTCTCCGAGGCAGCGTTTCTACGTCGTATGTCAAGATACACACGTTGCTTGAAAGAATGACGACAATCTGCTATCACCAGATGACAGTTATAACAAACTGTCGACTTTTCGGATCAGCTGCTTGGTCCGAACGCCAGGAGCACCTAAGGGTTCGAACGCTGGAAGGATTTGCGGGGATACCCGATTGATTTTCTTGGCTTACTGATCTCTGCAATATACGTCGATGCGTATATTGACTCCGAAATTGACAGCATGTCAGTCTTTGCTCAATTGTTAGCTCGGTTTTGTTTTAAGTATTTTCATGTTAAGATTCGGATACTATATTTGAAGTACTGCACCATAGCTAGTATGCATCTCTTCCTTTATTTCCCGTAGCTTCCATCGGCGGACAGTTTGTAGACTTTTAACGCAGTTCTCTCGTCTAAAGCAGTTTTTGGCCGTCCAGTACGTGGTGTGTCATCGGTGCCCACACTATCTTTTTTTAAATGAGGCAATCCATTTGGCGATGGTACCGTACACAAGTGCACAATTTCCGTAAATTGCACCTAATTTGGCTTCAATTTCCGTTGCAGTTAAGATTGCACTTGCTTTCAAAACAGAACGTGTAATCACAACACTGTACTTATTCTGTCGTGTTATGTCACTGAAGAGTCCGACGTGTTACAGTGGCGCGATCTGCTACTTATTGAAGTTGTGGGTAGGCGATGCTACGAGCTTTTTGATCCACGTAGTGTATGCTTATCTACTGTATAGATGTATACACGCATTTACATTACATTACATGCTAGTTTATACATACAACTATGTCTGTGACGCTATGAGTTGTTTAGTCCCTTGTTCGCACAACAAATGTCCTCTGCTTGATTTGCGCCAACGGCAACTACTCAGTAATTGCTATACCTCCTCATATATATTGGACTGCACCACGCATTCGGTGACTTCCCGTGTCTCCGTTACTCGGGTGGCGGCGGTGGCATCTTCTATTTGGTCCCTTTTCTTTAGCGTGCTTTGTCATCGCTGTCAACCGACGCTGGCTATGCCTGCGCTGTATAACGGCCGCTTCGATCCTACAACCACATCACGTTCCATGAACAATTAACTAAACGACCCCAAAATGTAAACGCAACACGTGCCAGTCCCGACCCTACAAAACAGTTGATTGACTATTTATTCTACGTAAAGACAGAGCTTGCAACTGACGTTCGAATATGTGATCTAGGCTTAATCACTTCTGTTCTCTCCGCAGGCATCGGATATCAAACACATAACGAATTGTCTTGTTTAGTCAAATGTTTCCTATTGTTCGCCAGCCATCGACACCGTCGAGTAAAAGGGGTCAATAACGAGTGCTGAGAAATTGCACTACGCTAGCGAGAGCCGCCCACATCGTTGCTTTGGTTGAGCTTTCCTGCAGCCAACGTTCAAATGTAACTCGCCACCTGAATATGAGCCAATCCACCATAGGTTGGGCGGAGTCGAACGAACGGTATCAACTCTTGGGCAGATTCCATCGAAGGGTGGGTTCGGGCAGGATTGCTCGGGCTAGTTACAGCTAATCAAAACAACCGCATTCTTTAATTGAATGTTTTTCGAAATCGCCGACGTACTTACTGGTGGCCCAGTTAAGCCAACAGCCCCAAATCTCCTTGAGTAGATTTGGGACTGTTGGGAGCTGTTAGTGCACTCATTGTAAGGCAAAGACTGCGAAGACATGAATGCCAGGCCCAGGGCCGCTGTACTCTATGTATACCTAAAACATTCACAACTTACCACAGCCCACCTACAAGCACGATGCCGGTTTGCGCGGAATTCCAGAAAACCGTCGTGTACGTGCACCGTTGACCAGCGTTAGCAGCGTTACGATGGGGAACGGTCGGTAGCGTGTCAGTTACGGTTCGGGGTGCAATTATTTTTGTTAGGAGAACCTAATTCGTGGTGGTCTTTTGAGTCCACCGTTCTCATGGAAGAAAAGGTTCAGCTGTTAAGCGGTACGTTGATTTTTATTCCAGAATCAGACTGACACCCTACGTGCTATATGGCGGGACTGTTTGTTAGGAATAACGCTATCTTCGTGCAGGCAGACAATGCCAGGCCGCACCCCGTTGCACTAGATCGGGAATACCTCGCAGAAAAAGAAATTAGCAGAAGCTGGAATTAGCTTAATAGAGTGGTCGCCGCGTCCGCAGAGCAATAACGTGTGCTCATGAGTGCTACGCGCGAGGTGTGAAACAACATACCACAGCAATGAAATGGCGATGAGCTAATCGGATCAATGTTAATTCGCATGATGGCCGTTTTTAGGCTATTATAAAATTCGTCTCACAGTTCAAATAAATAGTCAACCATATATTTTTCGTTAAGGACGAAAATTGTTTTCATTGTAACATAGCTAGTGATTCATTGTTTACTTAAATATTTATACAACAGACAATAAAAAAAATCACAAAATCTAACGTAACATTATTATATCAAGCTTTCATCCTGACATATCTTCACTAGATCTGCGATTGCAAGAGCCCCAGTCCTCATATTGACAAACCAATTATAACTGCGTATTTGGAGGGAAATCTTGCATGTGCTAAACTGCATTCTACGTTAGCTCAAAGCAGAACAAATGTTGTATGAAAGATAGTTTTCACGAAAATAAATTCTTTGCAATTTTTATATTTTGACATTCATGCTAAATTACTAATTATTAATTCGGAGAGACCCTGTATATACAGGGTCATTCATATCGTTATGTACTTATTGTGAGGTTTGGTAGAACTCGGCAAGAAAATAATTTTTCCCAATGGAAGGAGGGGGCGGAAACGTCTCTCGGTGGAACCTCCACACCCAGGCGGCCCGGGTTCAATTCCCGGCGTCGGAACCGAGTTCTACCAAACCTCAATATATGTACCTAACTTTCTCATACACCCTATGCAAGTATGCGTGCCTTCGCTTTCGATATGGCGAATTTTTTTTTTGTGCCAATTTACTTTGGTGCGAAAATGGTGGGCATTAAATTTGCTATTGCGTGAGACTGGTCTTTTGGACACATATATTTGATCGTGCTGGAATTTTTTACGACTTTTTACGAAAAAGCGTTAACGTAAGATGTAACAATATATCGGCTCTTTATGACTTTACTCAATCTGTCTATTCGCTTTTTGCTACGCAAGCTAGTGAAGTACCTTCCGTTGTGCATAATTTTCCTCCGAACACGCCGGTATATTGGTTCCTTCAGGCGTTAACTGGTTCTCCCGCAAACGTAGATTTCGCACAACTATGTAGGAGAGCAAAGGCAGAATAACTACTTTTAATAATTTTACTCTCTCTCCTAAACAAGACGTTTCCTCGTTTCATTCGGAAAAAAATATTTTCTTGTCGAGTTCTATCAAACCTCAAATTAAGTACATAACGATATGAATGACCCTGTATGTATATATATATATATATATACGGAAGAAGACCAACTGACGTTCACCCCCTTGCTCACTGTCGATCGGCCCGTAAACGGTCAGTCTACTGTTACTGGTGGGCAATTCGTTTGTCATCAAACTAGCGCTCTTATCAACCCTGATTGATATGCAATTGCAGTAACAACTTCAGGTACAACAACAATACCGACAACGACGCTAACAACAATTAGAATTGTCAATAACAATAACAACAGCGATATCATCGACTCCACCATTATCGCGAGCCTGTCGTTGAGGTTGCTGCACTTTGACAAGTTGTTGTTTGTAAACAAAAAGCTTTAACACATTTTTGAGGTTGCTGCACTTTGCCAGATTGTTGTTTGTAAACAAAAAACTAAGTCGTATGCGTTCACACTTAGCGTGCAATGCATCACTCTACCAAAGCAGTTGTAATACTAATAATAACAATAGCTTATAACTTATGTTGGCCCTATGTTAACCATAGCTGCGCGGTTCTAACAGCTAGCTTCACTAGGCTGAGCGGCATCATTTTGTTCGAGGGTAACTGCTGCATACAGGGGGTATTCTGGGGGGGGGGATGGGGGGTGGGTATTGCCTTCCTCGACAACTCTACCGCTCGACTTCTCGTGGAGCAAGCTCTCATCCGCACCCCACATATCGCATATACTTCGAAAAGATCGCCGCATTTATAATCTCGCTTCGACACCACGGTCACTATTCACGGTCTATCTAACCATTAGGTGGGTGGGTGGTCTGCGTTGTTCATCTGTATCGGAACGCCGCATTTCATCAGCGGCGTTCCCGTGTCTTGCGTACCTACCGGGGCGAGTTTGTACCGGGCGAGACGTGAGCCGAGCAGCAGCGCCCTCCCAACGCCGTGCCGTCCGAGGCGAGGTCGTACCTATCGTATATAATATATACCTAATATCACAGCAGTCGCAATTAATGTGTGCGGCATTAGCGCTACTAGAACAACAATCAATGCACGAGCCAATTGTTGTTGCTCTGTTGTTGTAGTTGCTGTTGTTGTAGTTGATGATGTGGCTGTTGACATTATTTGCGTTGTTGCTGTTGCTGCTGCTGTCGTGGCAGCATAGGGTTCGTAATTCCAGCCGACGAATCGGCGACAAATGCATTGCTTGTTAGAACGCGTAACAATCTTACCCTACCCAGCTTCTTGCGCTAGCAATTTACTCTAGATTGATGGGTAATTTTAGTATTTAAATTTTGTTTCGGAATAGTTTGAAAGGGTACGCTTGTACGCCAGGGCACTTGCTGCTTACGGCGCCTAAAACTTTTTGGGGCTGTCTCTCAGCTAACGTTACACGTCCACGGAGTCGCTTTTGCATTGCTTCGGAAGACGGGCCCTATGAATACAATTGTGCTACGGCGGGGATCGAACCCGTGCACCTATGTGTCTCCTCCTCCGGTCGGCGCAAGGCGCTTTAAGTTTCAGCTTTGCAATCATACTTCCCCCATAACCCTACTTTGGTTTCCCGTGGCCTCTCATTTAGTCGTAAAACATACGTAAGCAAATTGCTAGTTGGCATAGTTTATGGTTAGAACTAGGGCGGTATCTGATCGCCTTCGAACCTCTAACCACGCTACCGGGTCGACTGCTTAAGGTGGTTATGTGAGTCCCGCGCCAATTAGTTCGTCACGAACTATCGACATGAACTGGGTATGTTATACACTTGACACCCTCCCGACTACCACACCTACCTCTTGTGCTCAGCACACAAACACAAAAAACAGCTGCCCCCTGCTGCTCTAGAGCTTGTTGAGTTGGCTAGGAACAAGCCCTCTCGAGAATTTACCCATCCTGCGTACGTTGTGTGGGGATCAAACCAACGACTCGTGAGAGCTGAATAGAGCACTCATCGTTACCATTTGTTCACATAGACTGTTGCTGCTAGTATTTGATTTGCTTCTGTAAATTGCTACAGTCTGGACTGTGGATTGCATATTTGCATATTGACAGCGTATGTAAAGCATGCTGCCCTATAGGAGTTCTGTGCACGTCTGCTTCTATATATATATATATATATATATATTTATACATACAAGTATACGCTTATGTTTATATATATATATATATATATATATATATATATATATATATATATATATATATATATATATGTGTGTATGTGCGTTGTATGTAGACGCGTATCGTATACACGAGGGGTTTGCATCGTGTCCGTTGCCTTTTGTTGTTGTTGTTGTTGTTGTTAGGTGCCTCTGTTCTACCTATCTCATTCTCGCTGTCTCTCCCCTTCCTCTCTCACTCCCACCCTATCTGCCTTATATTTTGTGGACCTGTTTTACGAGGTTATTTGAGGCTATGTGATGGCGACGTGGTACGCCGACTATACATACATACACCCTACAGTAAGTTCTGTTCTGATTACGAGGCCTCTTCTACTGCTACGCGGCTGCTATGCCCATATAGTAGTAGTAGCCTTGCAATTGCCCTTGTGCTGGGAGCGTCGTGCCCGCTACGGTGGGGGTGGTGCTAACGTGACCGGCTAACACCCCACGCCCCCCCCCCCCGGCCAGCACGGGACAGCTGTCGGCGGGTTACGTGACGATCGTCCATCATCACAAGGCCAAACATATCAGCGTGTCGTTTTTGTCGTTGTTGTCGTCGTCGTCGTCGTCGTGGTGGTACCACACTCCGACGTCGTACATACCGTGCCAATATGCATCTACACAGGTGCCTGTTTATATATATATATATATACCGACAAAACGTAAATTTGTAGTTCAGAGGTGGTGCTCGTTTCATGGTGTGAAAACATCCAAGAAAAAAACACGTTTCGGTTGTGACCGATTTGAGCTGTTGTGATTTGTGTGCTTTTTAATTTGAGTTTTATTTTTGCTAAATGTTTTGTCAATTCGTCCGCACCAACGATAAAACAAGAGCAACAGCAGTAGCAACAGCAATAATAACGACGACAACAGCAAATCACAAGACGTATATATTGGAGCGTTCAGTGATTTCTCGGCAACAGCCTAGATATGTTCATTGAGATTTAAAACGTTGAATAAAAACAATAATAATTGAACACATGTTGGTACACTCGACAAACAAGCCATAGCGAGCCTTTCAACCGTATTTGCGAAATAAACATGACAACAACTATCTTTGAATGACGGGGCAATGCGGCCTCGGTTTGAGGAACCCTCCAGAAATGGCTGGTCCCTACACTGGACCCCCTTAATGGTGCACACGTTCGCAGGGACCCAAATGTCATGGTCCGACCGTGAATGATTGATTACATTGAATAAGTATATATTCGTTGAAAATATTAATAATAAATATTTAAAGCGCGTTATTATGTATATATATACAGGGTCATTCATATTGTTGTGCACGCATTTCGAGGTTTGATAGAACTCGGCAAGAAAATAAGTTTTCCCTATGGAGGGAAAACGTGGAAACGTCTTGTTTAAGAAAGAGATTGAAGTTTATAAAAGTAGTTTTTCTGCCTTTTTTCCTACATAGTTGTGCGTACATAGTTGTGCGAAATCTCTGTTTGCGGGAGAACCAGTCAACGCATGAAGGAACCGATTACACCGGTGTGTTCGGAGGAAAATTCTGCACAACGAAGACACTTCACTAGCCTGCGTAGCAAAAAGCTTATACCAAGATTAAGGAAAGTCATGAAAAGTCGATATTTTACGTTAACGCATTTTCATGAAAAATCGTAACATTTTTCGATTGCGACCAAAAATGTACGTCCGAAAGACCACTCTCACGCAATAGCAAATTTAATGCCCATAATTTTCGTATCAAGATGATGGTGCTGCATTACGTAGTTGTCAAGTCACTAAGCTTTTTCGATAGCCATAGTTGTTATGTTTTACGTGCAAGTTTTCACGTTCAGAACCGTCAAAATTTGCCAAGACGTTTCCGCCCCCTCCTTCCACTAGGAAAATTTATTCTCTTGTTGAGTTCTACCAAACCTCAAAATATGTACCTAACTCTCTCATACGCCCTATGGAAATATGCATGCCTTCGCTTTCGATATGGCTATCGAAAAAGCTTAGTGACTTGACAACTACGTAACGCAGCACCATCACCTTGATACGAAAATGATGGGCATTAAATTTGCTATTGCGTGAGAGTGGTCTTTCGGACGTACAGTTTTGGTCGCAATGGAAAAATTTTACGATTTTTTATGAAAAGGCGTTAACGTAAAATATCGACTTTTCATGACTTTCCTTAATCTGGGTATTAGCTTTCTGCTACGCAAGCTAGTGAAGTGTCTTCCGTTGTGCAGAATTTTCCTCCGAACACGCCGGTGTAATCGGTTCCTTCATGCGTTGACTGATTCTCCCGTAACCAGAGATTTCGCACAACTATGTAGGAAAAAAAGGCAGAAAAACTACTTTTATAAACTTCACTCTCTCTCTCCTAAACAAGATGTTTCCACGTCTTCCCTCCATAGGGAAAACTTATTTTCTTGCCGAGTTCTATCAAACCTCGAAATGCGTGCACAACAATATGAATGACCCTGTATATATATATATATATATATATATATATATATATTCACATCAGACATAGTTTATTCATGGAACTGCATACACTCAAGTTCTTAAGTTATATATGTGTATATATGTATATATAAAGAGGGAGAGAAAGTATTAGGTTAAGCCAGTTATTTTGGTGGATTGAACATCCACCAGTAAGCATCCGTAGAGTTACGCTGCTACATTACTCTGCAAGAGAAAGCCCAGCAAGGTTTCAACATATTAGTATTTTACGAGCTACGCTCAGAATCACGCTGGTACCGAGAAGAGCGTTGCTCTCTCCCACGGGCACAGGTTGAAAAGTTTCAGCCGGGTGTAAATTCAGAACTCAAAAGTAAAAGCACCGCACGGTGTGAAAATATTCGATAACAAGTCCACGTGTGTTCACGTTACTCGAATAAACATACACATACACATTAAGTTGCGCAAGCTAGTGCTAGTATGCGCATATATATATATATATATATTGTTTTTGTGGTTATGGTTGGTGCAGACTGCCGATTTATTCCGAGAAGCGAGGGCCGACAGCGATTCCTCTGATTACCGCCAACCACCAAGTCGTGCTCCCAGCCGATCCAACTGGGTGAAGGTCGCAATGAAGGTTACTCCAGCCAGCCCCACGTCATAAGGTCTAATTCGGTTCTATTACTAGTAATTGACGTAGCGGTTATGATCGTTCTTGTTGCTGCTGCTGTTGTTGTTATGGCTGTAATAGTATTGGCCCGCCTTTCAAGTTTGGCGACCTTAACCACGTCACGTGAAACCAAGGGCGTGCGTTACGTTACACGCAGCAAATCTCCTAGCTCTCTCCTCTTTCTCTCTCTCCCTCTCCCCCTCTCTCTCTCTTTCTGTCTCTCTCGGTGTCTATGGATTGTCTCGTTTGTGCTGCCGTCAATACCCGTTCGTTTGTTGACTTATATCAGTGCTAGCCGTAGAACTAGTAGTTAAAGGCAATCTGAGAGATCTGGTTGTTAACACAATAGCGTGTCGTCGTGAGCATATCATACGCCCCCTCGTGCAGCTGCGGCATATATATATATATATATATATATATAGGGACATGCTAAAGTATAAAATAGATAATGTTGGTGCTAATACAAATTTTAAATATTTTTATATACGACAACTTACGCATTGTGAAATTGCGGTTCCGTGAATAAACCTCAAATTGAAATTGAAAAAATTGAAATTGATATATGTATACATATATATATATATATATATATATATATATATATATATATATATATATATATATATATATATTATATATATATATGTATACATATATATATATTATATATATATTGTTTTTCAAATATGTACATCCCCTGGGGAGAAGTGTAACATGGATAATGAAATGACCATAATTTAGTAATTAAACTTCGCTTGTATTGTTGTGGTTGTTGTTGCTGTTGCCGCCTACGCTGCTAATCTGTCGTCACGGTTTGGACCGTCTGGCTGGCTGATGGCCGGTTGGTAGTTTCGGCTCTAATTCTGCTGGTGTCGTTCGGTGCCGCGGAATGGGAGTACCTTTTGCTGGACCGTGACGCACTGCTCAACCTCTCGGCTGGCGCCGGTCTTCCGCCCGATGTCCTGGCGGTGACAGCCACTACGTGGTCGAGCCACGTCCTACAGGTATACATTCACACACAAACACGCATACACACTCAAATAGACAAAAACAAACACAACTAATGCGCTTAAATGTAAGCCCAAAATGACAGGATTGCTTGCACCTATGAATAGTGTGTTGTATGTAAATTTGATTTTTTCGGCTACTGTCTACACAGATACATACGTATGCACAGCAACGTCTGCAGAAACTGAGAAAAAAACGCACAAGCTAGATTGTTGGTTGTTCCGAAACACTTTGATGTAACATAAACACTTTTATCCAGCCCGAGTTTTGATAAATATTAATAAATACTACAAAAAAAACACAAACATTTAACTGCTTCAGAACAGCATCTAAAACCACAGAGAGATTATTTAGTCTCGCTCTGTTCACCTTGATATGATTATCTACAACAACTTGCCAGGGCCATCACAACTGTGGCTTGATCGGGATTTATTTGATCACTTTTCTGTGTATTCTGTGTGTTACCGTGTATTGTGTGAACAACATACGTATGCTATACAACTTGTTGCTTGCTATGAATGTGTATATGTCAACGTTGTTTTTGTTCAATTCAATTAGGCTCGTAGGATTATTGGTGTTTATATTGCTCTGTTGAAAATCCTACAGGAAAAATCTAGCAGCTTTAAATCTAGCTTGAAGGCCAGTGAATGTCCCCGTTACGCGAGGTTACCTGTCCGGAAAACTTTACCCTAAGATCCCAGTTGCTTCGCGTGCTGCGTGGCTTGTGACATTATATTGCTGGAACCAGTGTTCATTCGCATCGATTCCCTCCAACGTCGGCCAAGGAAAATTAAGGATCATGTTCCGATAACGCTCGCCCTTCATCGTGGAGTGGGAAAAATAGGGTGCAATGTTACCTTGAGAGGCCGCACCCGACCGTCACATATGGCACATGTATAATAAACGGTTTCTGGTGCACCACGTAGGGGTTGGGTCTCGGTTGCGCAGATTTGACAGTTTTGTTTATTTCCACCGCCACTCAGTTCGTATTGAACTTCGTCAGAAGCGACGATTTTCTTCACAAAATCGGCATCACACTGCATCATCTCTGAAGCCCAATTGGCGAAATTTAGCCGCTCCTGAAGGTCCGTGGGTTTGAGCTTTTCCGTTAGCTGAACCTTATATGGATGCATCGCTAGATCCACCTTAAAATAGCTTGAGGTGCGCAAAAAGACCCAGTTTTTGGACATGTCGCCAAACATTTGTGTCTGTATATTGTTACTCACTATCAGCCACAGCGGTAACGATATTATTACGACACTTACGTACTAGGCTGTACTTTTTTGTCAAAGTCTTGATGACATATTAAAGCTTTATTTTAGTTAAAATTCACTAATCAGAAGGAGCAGTTCTACCATGTGCCAATGCTGTGCTAAATTGATCACCCTTGTGTCGTATTCCACAGTGATTTAGGAACACAACTGTTTCTCGAACGGAACTGTTTTGTATATATACTAGTTTTAGGGTACTGTATAATAGATAAACGCAAAGTGTTCTCGAAGCCGTATCTCAATTGGTGTATACGTTTAAGAGGTCTTGTGTTAAACACTTTGGTTTAAGGTTGAAGTCCAAGTGGTAGAGAAGCTCAACTCTGACGACCCCTTATCGGACACGACGTCAAAAAATCGCACAACATTCCTCGTTGACCTAAAGGCCGGCATTTATCAAGCTTGTGCAGTTTTGCCTGGTGAGTAAATTACTGCAAAACAGACACTTGTATCGAGTCTCAAGTGGCATTCACTTGAGCATGATCGGTTTCATGCGTCATAATTAAGGAACTGACTAACTGAAATGAAAGGTTAATTTCTAACAAAACCAACATTTTAAAAACAACAAGTAGTGTGCTGGGAATTACTATATATATATATATATATATATATATATATATATATATATATATATATATATATATATATATATATATATATATACAAAAGTGAAGTTTTTAAAGGCGTATGTATTATATTCATGGTTTTATTTGGTTACTGTTTATATATATATATATATATATATATATATATATGTATACTGCATACCTTTTACCTCGAAATGATGTGATTAAGCACATAGATTCACATGATTTGTCTTTTCAGATGAGGAGCGTCTAGAAGCCGAACGAATAGGAGCGTTTCCATCATGCGTTTCGTATCTCGCGCTTTCCGAGGACATCAATCGTAAAAAGTTGCTCGATATATATCCGTGGCTCGAAAGTACGTACTAAACACGCAAAAAATTATAAGTCCATACACTGTTGACCCAAGCAAGTCGGACACTGGGACCAACGGCTGCTTCCCGGCTGCACTGCAACGGCCCGAAAGTTCCGTTTCTTAATGCCCTTAGTGCCCACCCACTATTTAGGTGTCAACAGAGCTTTGTGGCATGACTCCAGTTAGAGGCGATTCGAATGCACAGGTTTAGACATCGTCTTTAATTTAAATTCTTCAACATTTAAACCCAGCAACTGGTTTTAATTCTTGCTCATGTAACACTCGGTATTCTTGCAACTATATATGGTATGTAATCGGTGTTTGCGCATGTGGTATTGCAGAAATGCGAAATCTGGCAATTTCGTGTTCGTTGGTGACCTTGATTCTCGTGGCCTCCACGATCATCTTGGGTGCCTTTGGACTTCTCTTCAAGCAGCTATCTGCCCTGATGGTCACCGGGGTTATATTCCTTATGGCCGGCATTTTTGGCATCTTTACGTATTGTTTTATGATCTTTCGACGGTATGTGTCTTTTGGCTCACCAGCTATATATATATATATATATATATATATATATATGTGTTGAAAAGTCCGTGTAACTCTGGTGTATAAAAGGACTTATTTATGATTGCCCCGAGTTTTGTTAATCAATTGTTGCTGCCGTAAGTGAAAACCACTTCAAGCTTAAAACAATTGTGCGATTTTCTGTTCTGTTACGCGCACTTAAATAGTAGCGCCCGTTGACCGATCGACGATTATTGGGAAATCCCGAATTGGAAAATCAATAAATTTACATTAGCTTATGTGTTAAAATCAAAACTAATATTTAAAAGTTCAAATTTGTAAGAGCTCTCGGCGGCCAGGCTACATGTTAAGGCACAGTTTTTATCAACCACCAAAGAGTCGTTCGCCACGAATTTTTGAGAATTAAGTCCTGAAGAGTATTACCGCAAAGGTTTAAAAAGAGTGCATGGAAAAATCCAAGGACGAAATTAGATTTTTGGAATCAATAATAAGGACGCTGGGTTCTGCGTCACGATAACGCTCTGGCTGACACTTTGCCTATGATTCCAATGTTTCTTACGAAGACTCGATATCTTCGCAACCTTCGCCTTCTACGGACTTAGCTCCCTGTGATCTCTTTTTGATTCTGAAAATGGAAACAAATTCCAAGCGACAAAGATTTTACACTCATGATAGCATAAAAAAAGTTTCAGAAGGTGCTTAAAACAGTACTGGAAGTTGAAATAAAGAACATTTTGGCAATTTGAAAAACATGTGGTACTATTATGCTAAATTTTGCGGAGACGTTTAAGGGTATAGCTTTTGAGGATTACGAGGATTGAATAAAAATCTCTGGAGTATTACCCATATCTCATGAACATTTTGAACAAGTAGTAGAGTTTGACAGGTGTCATAATTTTTTTCTTTTTAAGTCGGCGTTCCGATACCTATTTATGCGAGAGCTACATGAAACTCGTTGTCCGTATAGTCTGAAAAATCGCCTACAAAAAACAGTGCCCGGAGTAATCGAGCGATTTAATTTCCAGGTCACACCTTCAGGGCGTTCATACCGGGACGCCGTACGACCAATATCTACTCGCCAGTCCCCTGTTGACAAAATTCCGTCACTATGAAGGCGGTTGGGCGGCCCAGCTCTCTTCGATCGGAATCCTATTGTGCTTCACGAGTGCAGCGATGTGGTTGCTATTGGCCAGATGTCTCATCAGGTGATTTTCCTCTACTCATTTATCTACGCCTTTTCCCATCTTATCTTTATAGGCGGCAGCTTCCTGTCCAGTAAAGGAGATTCCCTGGTAGTAGAACATCTCATTGACGAGGAGAAGGAAATGTCCTATCTAGCGTTTTTGTTGCTCCGGAGATTTCAGTTCCTGTCTATTTCTCTTTTTCAAGAAAGATAAATCAGTAGTAATGTTGCTTGTAATTTGCCAGTCCCAGCTTAGCTTGCGTTTATAGGCAATTAATCCCAGAGCTAACAGACAGGGTATAAGGCTCTAACTAACTGTATCTCCACTATCTGTACATGTCTCCGTCTTTCTGAACCGTTGCGACTGGTCTCTGACGTGGTTGGCCACGCACTGGCATCGACAAACGTCGGATTGTTTTTCTCCTTATTCTCACGCATCTTATATCATGCTTCTTCTCGCGCATCTCATATCATGCTTCTTCTCGCGTACGCCCGACGTGCTCCCGTACGCCTGTGTACAGACTTTGGTAGGGTTGGCTCGAGGCGCAGAGGTGCACGTGGCCATCACGCCAGCTGAGTCGGCTACTGCAGGCCACCCTCGCGACCGTTCAAGGGCATCGGCGTGGCGCACGCATCACACCGTTACCCCCGGCTGCTGCTGCTGGCAGTGGGGGTACTGGTGGGACTGGCGCTGGCGCAAGTGCTTCTGGCGCCCCCGTGCTTATTGCTGTAAACACTGCCAACCAGACAACTACGACAACTCACGTCAGCAACCCCAGCAGGCTTTTTAGGCCGGCATCGCCGTCGTCGTCGTCGCCGCCGCCCCCCGAGCGACGAAGATCCAGCCCCGGTCATCACCCCCAACTACTAAACAACTACCACCACCACCACCACCACCATCATCCCTACATGGATTCGTTTGATGATACAGCAACTGCAACAGCCGCGGCGGCAGCTTCGGCAACAGCGGCAGCTGCCGCAGCTGTAAGCGTGGCAACCGTCCTCAACGACTATCCGTAATGGAGCAGACTCCGGCCAAATGGCAAGACATCTATCTTCAAGCAGCAGCCGCGGTACACCTACTAGTCACCATGATTAGTGCTACAGTCGGCTACTACTCCCTCTGGCCTGGCCACGACGAGAACTTTCTCAAGCACAACAGAAGACTTCTCTTCTTTTGAGAAGAAAACGATAAAGATAAGAAGAAAACATCCTGACGACGACTACGACGATAACGGCGCGTCTAACGATGAGGATGATGATCGACGGCGGAGTGAACATCAGTGTTTGACGCCACAACAGACCGCTTTGTAATTAACTTACGTTATACGTGTATATATATATACATACATACATGTAACCCTGTACATCTCAAACTGTATATATAAAGCAGCGAGTACGATACGCACATACTCGATGGCATCTACTCGGGACTTGAGACAAAAACTTCCTTAAGTGTTTTTACTGTCAGTTTTGTTCGCTAACGCAAAGAAACGTTCATGCTGACACGAAAACAAGCCACAGTGTTTTTATCTATTGGGTCATATGCTTTCGAAACAATCTAAGACAATCCGCCCTAAAACACATGAATGAGAACACCACCGAATATACAATTGTGGTATGATCTTGGAAAAGCTATTGTTACAAAGCCCGTTGGCAACGACAAGGTCGTTCACCCTTAATGTATTTCAGCAATGTTACAATCTGATTTTGTTACGGACTTCCAAAAGTTCGCTCCTAAATGCGCTGCGCGCTACGTTTACTCAGTACGAAAATACATAATCATCTGCCAATAATCTGCTAATAATGTGGCGGTGAGGAGAATACAAAATGCCGGCTATGTCCTCTGCTCCGTTACTTAGACATATATGTACATAATATATATACATAGTTGTAGAGGGATGAGTGTTTCTAGATTTAAAATAATGGTGTGTCAATGTTACCTTGTAAGGCTCTAAGGCTATAAAGTAAGTTTTTCCAGACTGGCTGCACATTTGTATATAAACGCGGTGCGAAACCATGTACGCTACTGTGCATGAGACTGGAGTCGTGCTGGGACGCCCGATCTGTATGTATAAATGAACAAAACAACGAGTAACCTCACTGCCGGCAGATGCTGCAACTGAATTTAGCAACTTCACTCTCAGTAGAGATCATTATGTCGCACCATAAACAAGGGTTTTTCTATACTTGGTGTCGTCGTTTCACGTTAGGGTTTGCCGCTTGCGTGATTACTCTTTTAAAGGGTAATACCCTGATATTAAGCTTTCTTAAGCTGCACACAGTTTGGCGATTAACCGTTAGATATACAACGTGATATGACAAGACATCGAACGAAATGCAACGATACTGCGTATGGAAGTATGTCTATTAAGGCTACGTCCATCAAACGGCCTATCTGTTTACTAGAACACATGTGTGATTGATGACCCGCAGTGCCAGTTTGTGGTCGTCATAAAAGACGCTCTGTTGATATTAATAAAGTCCTTAAAACACCTCATGTGTCGTTCAACATTCTAGTTGCTACTGACTCTACGGTCTTAAATATAGCCTGCAGTACTGACGCTATGTGTATTGCATTCTATTCCGTTCATTGTTTTGATGCCCGTTTATGTTTGCAGCAATTTACGACGAGTACATATATATATATATATATATATATATATATATATTATACATAAAAATTGATTGAATTAAATGAATGACGGGATTTTTTAAATTGCTAGTGATAACACGTGGTGTGTTCCCGACATATTTTAGAATAGCTTAAAACCTAGCAGGCCGCAAAGCTAAGGATTCATGTAAGGCGCACTTTTCCATTCAAATAAGAAGCGACCTTTATGCTCCGCATATTTGGGCTTTTGGCCGATTTCATCAAAATATTCTGCTTTGTCTAAATAGCTCATGTGTGTGCGGTTTTAACGTTGTCTTAGTTAAGCCAATAGCTTTCGATTCCCTTGGATTGATTGCAGACTTTCCGAGGGCGTTCTCCGTTCCTATTTAGACTCGGATATGATAGGCGGTGTCTAAGTACGCCGTGTTAATCGCCACTACGGTACACCTGGAACACGTTTTAATACAAGCCACTGCGTTGCGCCTCAATCTCTTTCAAGAACCGCGAAGATGAAAAAAACTGGTAATTTTTCTCTTACACAATAATGCAAACCTATATCTATATGGCACGCTTTTAGAGCTGTGGCTTATCATGTCGTAACTAAAGATATGTGCTAAAAGATAACAAGTGTGGCGTTATACAGACAAGTCCTTTTACTAATTTACATGAAACTATGAGAAGAGCATTTTGTTCTCATGAACTAGAACAGCATTTTCAATTCAATCGCATCCTCAAGGTGTATTCATTAGTTGTTTCGGTATATATTTATTTGTTAACTTCATTGCTGTTGCAGATGTTGCATTATTTCATTTTCTCTACTACCTCGTCGTTGCCTTATGTACCATTTATTTCTCCAAACATAGCAACACTCGGTGTATGTGTATATATATATATATATGTCTATCTGCTATATATATATAGATCCCTGTTAATACATTGACAACTTCACATATGCCCTGCCCCCTAATTTGCGTTGAGGCAAGCGGCTAACGGTAGTGTCTGTGTAGCTAAGCCTACATAATCTAGTACTAGTTAAAACAATAGTAAACATTGTAAACATGAAACTAATGTATGTCAGATGGTAGGAAGTGTACGCCTGCATATTCACCGCATCGATATATATATAATGTACTAAAGACAGCTCATTCAACCCTGCGTTTTTGCTTTAGCAGTGACTTGTGATGTTGCTTTTGCTGCTGCCAGCACCGCCGCCACCGCCGCCGCTTTCGTCATAAACTGTTGCTGATGTTGCCGTTTGAATCGCTAGATCATCTTTGTACACAGAGGGGGTTGTCGTCTTGGATGGTACCCCCGCCTAAACTATGCGAGTTCCGTCCTCGCACACGAGTAGTAATAAATGATGAATGCATGAATCGATGAATACACGGATGAATGAATGGCGGAGCAACAACAACGATGAAGCGCGAGTGGCCTAATCTAAGTCTAAGAACCGCTGGCTGGCGTCGACACCAACAACAAGCCACCTTGGTCGTCCTACAAGGCCTAATATCCCGATGCCGATACACCCATTCACATACATACACCCGCAAACACGTGCACAATAACCATGCACACAAATTACACATTATATCGGTAGCACACTGTTCGTCTCTCTCTCTCTCCCCTTTCTCCCTCCCTACTGTGGGTACGCAAAGGCATACAGGCGTTCAACAGCGTTCAATAGCGGCCCACCTTGCCATCCTTGCGGTTGGCTCGGCTGCGCAATGTCGTAGCATGTGATGATTTACCGCAAGTCCAGCTGAATTCTGATCGCGCCCAGATTTGGACGTTAAAAAGGAGCTTCACCACCCACCGACGACGCACCACCGTTGGACCCCGAATTACTGACGCGAACACGATGAGAAATTCCTGCTTATCGCTCGTATCTCTCTCTCTATCATCTCGTCTCGTCTCCCTTTGCAACAATCATTCAGTAGCAACATTCACAACAGACACAAGTACACACGCACACCCTATGATTCATCTTCGTCTTCTTGGTGTCTACAGACAGACAGACAGACAGACTCGCAGTGGCTGTCAAAGTGCCGCGCTATTTACGAATCTTCACGTATACAGCTGCTGCGTCGTGCTCGCCGTAGCCATGTCGGCGAGCATTTTCAAAATGGTTGGAGGCAGCGGCTGCAACAGCTAGCGGGAGTTCGCACTCGTGGCCGACGTCCAGGGCCAACCGAAGGTCTTTTTGGACGTGCGCAAGAGGTGTCTCCAGTGTATACTTGCCCTCCATGATCGTTCTGAAATTACCAGACAGACAGGCGACAAACCCGACAAAGTGAGTTGAACTGGGGCTGACTAAATGGCAATCGACCCTGTCTCCTCGAAAAGGCACAATATTTTGCACAATAGAAAGTCCATTACTGCCGTCTCACTGTGTGCGTTGCAACTGGCACAACTGTCATCTAGTGCAGAAATGACCAAGTTTAGTTAAATTACCACAATGTCATATTTTTTTAATATCATAAAAGAACAAAATAATCGAAATATCCTCTGCCCTTTGCGTGATGGGATAATGACAACCACAAACATACAAAAAAAAACAATAACGAAATCAAGTACATACGATAACTAAGCACAACGCAATGATGCTAGGGACACCAGTGTTAACAAAACCAGCAATGACTTCCACTCATGAACAAAACAACAACAGCAACAACAACAATAATCTGGCGATAACTAAAGCCCACAACAGGGGTGGAGAAACACGAAGCTAAATCAAACCAACCTGCACTTGTCGAGCAGGTAGGGCGATACGAGCTTGGTGGCGCTCAGGAAGTCGACAAAGTCCTTGTGCGACATCTCGCTTGCCTCGATGAGAGCCATCGCCTCGGCGAGGGCAGCAGAACTGATTCCGTACAGCAGTGACATGGCGAGATTCATCTTGGCCGCGTTGCCAATGTTTTCGCCCAGATACATACACTGCACCGAAATAGCTGTGAACATCGAGTCGCATTCGTCGAACAGCGACTTATCGCCGCACGCTGTGATCGTCAGTTGGCCCTGTTGGTCGCAACGGCAAACGTTTTTAGCAAAGAGTAGCAATGATATGTATATATGCATAAGTAACACTTAAAATTCTATATATTCGATATCCTTCGTAAAATTCTATATATTCGATATCCTTCGTAAAATTCTATATATTCGATAACCTTCGTAAAATTCTATTTATTCAATATCCATGCGTATACGCAATTGAATGAGTGATTAGGTTATTACGCTACCGCGTCATACTTCTCCCGCACTATACTGTGTAATTGTACTATAATTAAGTGAATGGAGTATTGTGACTAAGTGTGGATGTTAATAAATATAACGTTCACTTTTGTGTTTTACTGTAGCGTTGTGCTATGATAAAAAAAAACACACAAGTACTGAAATCGAGCACATGTTCCATATATATATATATATATATATATATATGAAATACTCCTGTCAAGATAAAATAATAAATCCTAAACTGACATGCACATGACTACTACTCAGTATATGGCTTGGCTGCAGACCTTATCGGCGAGGGATCGAGAACCGGCAAATGGAGCCTCGAGATAGCGGCCACCCCTGGAGACAATCGCCTCGGCCAGATCTCGAGAAGTATCTGGATCGATTGAAGACATCTCCACATACCCCTTGCCATTCTTCATCTCCGAAATAACGCCCCAATTGCCAAACACCTGCCAAAATAATAACCAGTCATTAGTTGTTAGGACAGGCGTTCCATTTAGTGAGTGGAATAACTGAATTGAGTTAAAAAAGAAGCATCTCCAATGCTGGTGGAGAGTCACTCGGTTTGCTGCTTCGATCGACATAGAAACCTACAATAAAGCAAAACACTTCTTAAAAGTCATTCCAGTTATACCCAGCAAAGAGTTTACTAATCATTTTAGCATTAATCAGCCAATCAATTGTTGTTTCTAGTTCTAGCTGTCGACGTGGGTGCGTGGCCAGACTTACAATGTCTCTGCATGCATCCGGGGTGGCAACGCAGGAAAACACGACGTCACACGCAGCTACAACATCTCCAGCTGTAAGGCCCTTCGCCGCTCCAGCTTTCACGAACTCCTTCGTCTTGCTATGCGTTCGATTCCAAACCATCACCTTGATTGGGATATGATCAAATTAGACTCTATACAGCCATCACCTTAATGAATCGAAAGACGCCTGTCACAATCTGTTCTGGTTGAGGCCGCTAACTGCATACCGTATTCAGTTATATCGACTAGCTTGCACTATGGGTGGGAAAGATTAAATTTCACCTAATAAAATTCTATAGCGTTACCAGACGGATTGAAGGATAAATGTGATGCTCACCAAGAATGTGTCACTAAAATAAGAAATAAAGAAAATACCAGCAAAAGAGTTAAAAAAAATATACCAGTATGCTAACCTACTAATCCTACAACGACCTATATATATATATATTCACAATGAGCAATACAAGTGAAATGTACCAACCTGATGGCCGCTATGAAGAAGATTCTTCACAAGGCCCTGTCCGATGTTTCCGAGGCCAAGAACACCGACTTTTATTTTTTCGTCAGCAGCAACCTTCTTCAGTTTCAGTACGTCGCTCACCTGAAATATAACGACGCTTATTTACAATCTAGCCGTAGTCAATTTATTACTCGTATGCTCTAAAGTACGATTTAAGCTTTTTTTCTGAAAGAGTTCGGGAATGCATGAAGCACTTGCGTCACTAGCAGCTTGCGTGTGTGACTAGTATGGGACTCACAAACACACTAAATCCGTATTCCTCCCTAGCCTCCAAGGCTCGGTAACACCTGGCATTCGAAGCTGTGGGAGAGGCGTCCCTGCCATTCACCTTGGTTCAGCTATATCTCCGCCTATATTTCTGCATCTTACACAGGATTGTAATATAAATTGAAAAATAAAAGTCATTAGTAATACAGTTTCTGCATCTTTACATGCATCTATAAAGGGGTGCGTCAAGTCCTTGAGAGCCTGGCTGCACTCCCCCTTCCACTCCCGTTATAAAAATGTTGACAAAACGATGAGGGGATCGGGTTGTGATGCAAATAGCAACAACAACCGCGTTAGTAAATCGTGTGTTCAAGTTTTTCGAGTCGTCTGCTCGCTGATTGAAGACTCTCGCAGGAATTTTCAGCAGGGTGATAAACCCACTATCCTCACCTCTTGCTGGCGCCTAACTCAATTAAAACAGTCTTTCCACGCCGGATCCTTTCCGAAAATGCTAACAGACGAGGATTTGCACTTTCTTTAAAAACAAAGGTGTCCTTGCATACCGAGATATAGAAGGTCTTAGTAGAATGTCATCGACTTGATATGAGATAGCAACATTGCAACGCTACGGGGCCCCATTATGGATGTTTATTATTAGGATGTTTTATCTTACATCACTTACCTAATTTTATCAGGTAAGTTTTTCCGGATAATTACATATGTTGATGATACATCACTTCCGCACTCGTAAATCAGTGCACAATGCACAAGCAAGCACCGCTTGCCAACATAATAAAATTGATATCAACAGCTTTTATATGTCCGGTCTTGCTGTCAATGCAGGTAAGACGGGCCCGTGTAGTATTGCCTACACCACTTCAATTTGGGGATGCTGCTTGGGGTCGTTCAGAACAATGAGACCTCACAGACGCTCAGTTTGTGACAAACGAAAACGCATCTGATAAATACGATCTCCATCGTATAAGCACGATTTATTCATTATCATTATACACGTCGCACTTCTTACTTTTAGGATTGTGAAAGGTACTGTACCCTGCTAGCATACCTCAGCCAAGATTTAACGTCTACGGGACTGCTTTTCGCAATGCTTCATAGACGAACCCCCATAACTACAAATGTGCAATGGTGGGGTTCGAACCCGCGCACCTATGTGTCTTTCCGGTCGCGAGGCGCAGGTGGAATGCACTACGCCACCGGGCTCGACCGTTCTTAATCACAGCCGATGTCAAAAGAGCGACGCGCTGTGCAACTATATCCTAAAAAGTATTCGTCGGCCACGGAATCAACGGCGCCACGCTCACGCTCATTGCTTACAGGCACTGTAAGAATCGCTTTCCCGGGACATCTGGTCCGATAACTAAAGCTTTCTGAGTTGCATTTCTGGCAATCAACCACTATTTAGTCCTAAAAAATCTCGATTCTTCTTACCTCGTTGACGTCAAACGGCGGTGTCGCAGGTCTGGGAATGTAGCCTGTTGGCTTACTGGCGGGCGCCCTAGGTACAATCGGCGCCGCGGAACTTTTGAGCAGACTCGATGAGCCGTTCTCACTGCGGCGTTTCTTCGTGACAATTGGTGACACCTAGCAACACACAGTCAGGCATTCGTTTGTTAAATATTTTTACGAGGTCTTCAACTTCGGAGATGAAACGCATCCAAAGAAAGGGATCGGGTACCAGGATATCGACGAAAATACTTGGCATAGCTTGGCAAGTACACAGTCTTCTTACCTGATTTTTTTTTGTAAAACGTTACAAATAAAAATGTAATCATTAACAAGTGCGTTCATACCCTCATACGATATGGACCGTCGCTATCATAGCATTGCAGAACATCGTACTGATATATTGACAAGAAATTTGTTAATGACGACAGTAACTTGAAAACGTAATGTATCATTATTGCAAATCCGCCCGTTCGCCGACTACATATTCCCCCTCGGTTATTCCAGCACGCATTATTCGAGACCAAAATGCCTACCGATTTCTTGGCATCGGGAGTACCACTGTGCTGATCTTCGGTAGTGTCCTCATCGAGGTTGAGGTCGGTTGTTCGTCCGGATGTCCGCGCCTTGTCCGTGGGTTCCTCATCGACGGACGGAGTGCGGACCTTCGATAGACGACCTTTCTTGCCTGGCGTCTTCACCGGCCCCGTATGTTTGCGCTTTTGACCCTTGAATACGTAATGCACACTCTGATTAAAATATATACATGTAATTTGATACGGAATGACTAGGTTACATGAATGACAGGTCTTCCACTGAATATCACGCCAGGATCGAACACACAGTTGACAGCATGGGGTGGGTCTCAGTCCGAAGCCATCTACACCACTGTGCTACCGATATAAGTACACACACCTCTTTAAAGAGCTTAAAACATAGTCTAAGTAGTGCCAATACCATATAGACGAGCCTTTAGAACAATATTGGAATACAAGTGAGAATGAATTCTTAAATGAAGTTAGTAAAAAGTGTGCAAATATGTGAATATATGCGAGGAGCCGAACTACGCCGGCCCTCGGTTATTTGTCGTCCCGAACCTTATCGTCCCGGACCTCAGACGTCGAGAGGTCAACCCAGTCCTCGGCGGATTCGGCCTCATCCTCCCGAGATTCGTCGTCTTTCGAGTCTTCGCCATCGGGCGTCTCCTGTGGCAGTTTGATGTCGCTTCGACCCAACTTAGTCCAGTCCTCGAAATATTGCGCTATCTGGTCGACAGCATCCTTGAATTTGACGCCCTTTGGACCGCCACGAATTAGTTTTTCGTCTTCGTCTTTCTTTACACCATACCTGCAAACCCAAAATGTACCGTAATCGATTTCAAAACCAATTTTTAATGATATTTGTTGATCATACACTATATCTATATTGGTACTTAGCAATATCACTACTAGTATTGAATACAATTATGGGTTTATTGTGGCGCAACACTGAAATGAAAATTAACCAGCAAAATATCTTGCTAAAACTGTGACTTTAATGGTACCTGTTACATGTGCTTTTGAGTCGGAAAAATGTCACTGCCTGTTTTTAATTAATTTTGCATTCCTTCATGGCATAACAGCCAATCAATCAAAAGTTACATAGCTAGTCGTCGACTGACCTAAGGTGCCCCGACTAAATTATTTCATGATTACCTGTATATTCCAAATAAAAATAAAACAAGAGGGAAACAACGATGGGCCGTGATTAATTCATATTAATTACAATCCGTATGGTTTGCTGTCTGCACGTAGTTTACAAAACACCAAACTAAATGGTAGACGGTAGATAACGTACTGAATGACATTTTCCTCTGGGATCCAAGAGTAGTTAAATGTGCCGAAAAAAAACACGCAGTAATTTTTCTTATTGCGGGGTGGGTCTTTTAGATCCCTTGTTGGCGCGGCGATCTTTCCGGGCCATGGTTTGTAGCCCTTCATACGAGCCCACACCGGCTCGCCGATCTGCAAGGGACACAACAATAAAAGAGGAACATTATTAACTACGCGTTTAACGATGATGTCGAAAATAAATATGAAAATCATATATAACTGGATATGAAAATGTACTTCATAAACACATCGTTTCACCTTAGACTGTCATTCGTCTAACTTCATTCTTTGAGATTCGATAATGGGGTAGTTATTAACCTAAAATCTATATGTCCGAGTTGATGCCACAATTGCGACATTGCCACATGAAATTAAAAAAAGAAGGAGACATAGACTTCGCACAGGTTTTCTCTCTTTCTCTCTCTCTTCTGGTTACTCGACTCAATGCCTGCCGATTGTCCTACAAGACGTTCGGAGTATTTCTCATGCCAGGGCACGTCTAACAATATTATTGGGAGGACAAATCATCTGACAAAGTTTTTTTCAATATACGTTGTTTGCATGGCCCAAACTATCTGCATGCGCATAGTCAAGATAATCGTAAGCTACTGTAAACTGGAACAAAAGCATTTAGGCCTAGCATCTCGCTCTCTCATAGACGCTCGTAGCAAAGCATGTCGGCAGAAAGAAAATGCATGTACCAAGCTAAGATATGGTAAGAATACTCAAAATATGCGAGGCACTTGCGTGCGAGCGACCGAGACCAATACTTCGCCATCGTTCCTTCTAGCAAACGACCCACAACCACTGTACGGCAGAGCATATCTGCTAAACGGAGACCAGGACATTTTTCAATTTCATGTATGCCATTTGCGAAATATTTCCTATTTGCTATTTTGACCGCTATCACATTCATGCGATCACTGCATCCATGCGCAGATGAACAAGTCCAGCTTCTTCTGTAAAGAGCGTGTGCTCAGGAGGAAAAAGATCACCACAACAACAACAACAAATGAAGAAGAAGAGGAAAACATCGAAGCACATCGAATGAAGCATGATATCCTGTAACGGGACACTATCACTAATAAGCTCGTCATCGAGACACGACTATATATATATTGAGTTATCAAGCTGCGTAATCGTAAATCTTTGGACGGGGTCAGACGCGTTCCTTCTTCACGCTAATCCTCTCAGCTCGTGCAAGCTGGAAAATTCGAACACGCCAAAGCACTGCTCGACCGTCTGTTAATAATCGCGGCTGATGTCGATAGCCGACAGTGACGGGTCGATCGTCGGATCCAACAAGGAGCGAATTCGCACTTTACCTCCTATGGAGAGAGACAAAGCTAAAACGAATAAGCAGACTGTCCACGTGAAAATTCCCGTGCTGATCGCACCGTGCTCACTAATATTAGGCCTAACGGTGTGAGATAAAGTGTATGCATATGTATGTATATATATATATATATATATATATATATATATATCTTAGCTTATGTATACTTAATCTTAGATAGAAGTTCATGCGTACGATAATACATTTACGTACGTGCACTTTGTCTCACATCGGTTTAAAGTTGCTGGACGTAATTCTCTCCGTGGCTCACTCCCACCTGGTGGTTCCCTTATCGTAGTTATTGTCCCATCCCTCTGAAGGATAACCGAGACTCAATGGAACAGCGAAGCGACCACGCTTAAGCATGACGTGGAACTCGAGAAAACTCAAGCAGGGAACCTGTTGGAAATAAACGCACACTAGCTGTGCTTTCAATACGAACCTATCGACCCAAATGAGTGCCCAAAGGCGGAACAAACTATGCAGACAGATAGAGAGAGAAACGAAAGACTGTGTCTATGGAACTGTTTGTCTAAAAGGCGAGTGCATTCTGGGGAATGTTTACGCCTGCCCTGGTTTGGGAGACACCGTTCACAGACAAACCTGATGGACAGGCAACATATTCTTTATCATAGCAACGTTTGTCCTGACAGAGAGAAGCGATTCCAAGGCGGCCTCAGAAAACTCTACCGCCAAAAAGAGTGTGTAATGGTACATTTATCCTTTGAGTCGGGCAATATATATATATATATATATGTATATATATATATATATATATGTATATATATGTATATATAGTATATATATATATATATATATATATATATATATATATATATATATATATATATATATATATATATATATATTACCGACAAAGACATACAGGCGACAGAAATCGGGAAAATGGAAGAAGAGTATTCCGACGACCAAGTCGGCCGAGATATTATTTACTATGATGCTATTATAGCATTTTAAAACAACAACAACAACGGCTTCAGGCAACGGTCAGTCCAAGTCCTGATAGCGTCGTCTGCCACGAAACCCATTGTCCCGTCGGCGCGTTCGACCAAAGTATTATTATTACAATCACTATTATAAGTACTAGTCGCGTGGACTGCCTAATCGTTGGTGTTTCCCTGATGAGCCTAATCATCATCATCATCACCAGAAACAGCCGTATCATCATCAAAATAATCGACAATACAAAAAAGCTATCTGCTTTCGTGTAGCTGTATCGGAAGTATAGTTGTGAAAATAGATGTTGCTCGATCTTTCTCTCTTTCCTTTGGCGTCGCCGTGTTTATCCTCCATTGGATCGCGATGATGTTGGTGTTGTTATTAGACCGTTGTTTAGAAACAACAGCCTGGATGACAGACAGACAAACAGAGAGACAGACCAGCCAGCCCGCCAAAACTGCTCCCCAATACAGCCTCGTTGTCCGAAACTTCCAATCACTGTCAACACGTTATTTCCATCTTCTCATTTCATAACAATCCTAGCCGCCGGTGCACCCTGTGTGTCTGGGGTCTCAGTTGCCGGTCATTCACATCCCGTACTAATCGATCATAGGCAGCGCAGCGTTTATGTCCGAAGCTGCTCATGGCAAAAACACCAACCCAACGCCAAAAAGTGGCTGTAGTAGTTAACTTAAGCTAAACGATTTCGCCCTACCGTCGTCGACCAGCGACATGGATACAACGGTGGCGATTTATTATTACTCACACAGATACGAAAATCATCGTCATATTAGCAATACGAAGAAGGTAAAGCAGGTGATGATGATGAAGAGGAAAAGATAGGCATATTGCTCATGATAGGGATGATAATGACAAATAATAATATTAGTAATAATCATTACAATGAAGCTGCGAAAGTGCAGCTACTGAAGATACTTTCGACTCGATTGATGTCCATTGGTCGCTGTGGTTGTTGTTGTTGTTGTTGTTGATGGATGGACGTTGTTGTTAATGCTGTTCTTGTTGTTTATCTCACAGGCGACACTGGAATCGACATCGAACGAACCCCCGCGGATGCTTGAATGTCGTTGTCGTTTAATGTTGTTGTCTTTGTTGTTGCCGTTATCTAACCATCCCGTTGTTGTTGTCGTTGTCGTCGTCGTGGTCCTTCTGCTGCAGACAGAATGCTGTGACTGATTTAATCGTGGCGTGCACCACAACAAACAAAAAATATCGATCACGACTGTCCCTTCGGTTGACCCACTCTTTGTAGATAACAAGCAGGTGATAACAGCACCAGCAACAGTAGTAACAACAATAGCAACACCACCAAAACAACACAGCAAAATCTACCGTGTTTATGAAGACAGAACTTCAATTTATGAAAAACCAAGCATACGCTGGAGATACCGGCTACAATCCGTTTCCTCACGTTGCTTCGCGATGATCCACCCACCCTCCCTGCCTGCCTCGACACGTACGCGTCGAAGACCGCCGCGGCCTCACGCACGAATTAGACTGACGGCTACGACGACTTCAACTTCAGCAGTTGCACTTCAACAACTACTTATAAGATTGTTGTTGCTACTGTTGTTGTGGTTGTTGTCGTTACTCCTGTTGTTGCCACTACCATCAATAGCATCAAATAGCTGACAATTTAAAGATAAGAAAGATAAGATGATTGTATGACGAACGCTTGGTCAACCGTGAGGTGCATGCCTCTCTCATCACAATCGGCAATCGCTAAACCATTAGCTATCAGCCTCGTCCAAGAAGTGGACACGACACAAGGGCTCGTCTCGATCGCCCAGCTAGCTTCAAACGTTTCGTCTCGTGTCTGTCTTCTCTTTCATTTTTCCAATTTCTCCTACAACTTGAGTTCTTTCCTCCTATTCGTCTTCTTGCCCTTGTTGTTGTTGTTGTTATTCTTCTTCAACTGATTCTCGTTCTCCCAGTTTCTGTTCTTCGGGTCCCTCGGCTTGTTCTTCTTTTTCTTCTTCTGCTGCTACATTTGCTTTTCGAACTTTCTGCTTCTGTGTCTGAGCTTCAAGTGCCCGAAATCACCGGGAGTCGGTGAAGACAGCTCTAGCCGGCGCCGCCAAGAACCACCGGATGCTCTGCTGCCAGGCAATTGCCGCTTGTTGCAACGGGTGGACAACCTGCTTCGGTTTCTGCAGCTTCGGCTGCTACTATATCTACACTACTACTACTACAACTACAATTGGTACAGCGGCGGCTTCTGTGTTGGCGGCAAAAGTGGCGGCTGCCGCGAGCCTCTACAACCACCATCACTGCCATCAACAGCCAGCCAGCCACCGCTTGAAATCAATCAGTAAGTAGAAACGGATGACGACTGCACAGGACCACGACTAACCAACCAAGTCGTACTCGACCACCAAGATTAATAACGATAGCGGTGGTGGTGGAGGTGGTGACGACGACGAACAAAATCAATTCACCAATCAGTACATAAATAAGTAGTGCACTTGCCATCGATGACACCGACAGCGACAACAACAACAGTAGAAACAACAACAACTATAATAAAAACAACAACTGTAATAAAAACAACAACTACTACTACTAGACAGTAAAAACAACAACGTTAGTAAAAACATCAACAGCAGTAACAAGCAAAAGAGAAACAACACGCTAACGCCGGTCGATGTTTGAACGGACAGCCAATACACTAGTGTCGTCGCTGGCTGTGCCACGACGAAAGACTTCACGAAACACCCGCCCGCCGACTTGGATTCACGACATGCCGGCTCGTCTAACCCACCACCGGATCACTCTGTTCTGCTCTCGTGATATTGATATATATTTATATATATATATATATATATATATATATATATATATATATATATATATATATATATATATATACAGGTAGATCAATACATGTCTTGACAGATAGATTCATAGACAGAGCGATGATCTATGTATAAACAGACAGACAAACAGTACGATCTATATACAGAGCACTTTGACGATTTGCTCGTTGGTCGGCGTTGAATTTGTTCGTTGCGTTTCTGCGTTCGTTCGTTCAGCGGCGAGGTAGCTACCCCCGACCGGCGACCCCACCTCCCCCCGATGATAGTGACAACAATGTCCGAACGACGGGCGGGCAAACCCCCCCCCGACAACGACCGAGTACACAACGGCGGGCAAACCCCTGACAACGGCAGCGACGACGACGACGACAATAACATCAACAACGACGACGACGACAACAATAATAACAACAACAACGACGACAATTCAACGACGGAACACACCTCTCCAGCAGCCCCACTGCTGCGGACCCGTTGAGGCTGGCACATGTGTGTCGGGACGCTTGAACGTTTGGCTGACTGAAATGCGATGGTCTGAAATAGTCGACGACGAAAACGAAAATATTGCTCGCCCGCTGCTCAACAACTCACCGATCTTGGCTCGGCCGCCATCTTGCTCCAACGAGAACACTACCACCGTGTGATATGAGCGACTCAGAAGCCGCTGACTGACGGCCTGGCTGACTGATAGATGATGATATTGGTGGTGATTGTAGGTGGTGGTGGTGGTGGTTGGTCAATGATGTAGATAGAACTCAGTCCGGGATGTTGTTGTTAACGGTTGGCGCTGCTTCTGCCCGCTGCCAACGGTGGTGGTGGTGGTGGTGGTGGCGCCGCCGCTGTTGTTGCGGTTCTTGTTGTTCTGGTTGTTGTTTAGGCGGACGTTTGGAGGCCTGCAGAAGAAGAAGCAACAGCAACAGCGGCAGCAGCAGCAGCGGCGCCAGATGCGCGTGGTCGTTTGTCGTCTGTTGACTAGCGGCTTGTGATAGCAGACGACGATAACAATGGCAGACGACGACAACAATAGCAGACGACGACAATAATAGCAGGCGACGACAATAATAGCAGACGACGACAATAATAGCAGACGACGACAATAATAGCAGACGACGACAATATTAGCAGACGACAACAATAGCAGACGACGACGAGATAGCGGCTTCGCAATCTACGGACGCACGCAGACACTGAACTAACAAACAAACGACCAAAATAAACAGACGGACGGACGGACAGACAGGCGTCAACAAATGACGCGCCCAAATTGCGCTCGATTGTGAACAGTTTGTTTGTTGACACGGAGCGGCGGTCACTCACCAGACGATATCTCGATGACAGAGAGTTTTCAGCCTGAGATTGTGCTTTACCGCCGCCACGTAGGATATACGGCGACCTGGTCGGTCGTCTGCTGCTCTCCGGAACAGATAACAGCAACATCACACAGCAACAGTAACAATATTAATACAATGCAAACAACAAGAATGATAGCAACAACAACAACAAAACAGCAGCACTAAGATGAAATAAATACTATGGCAGCAACAACAATAAACAAAAACGACACACACACAGTTCTTCTCTCCACATGCAAATCTCGACCGGCTTCATTGATCGTCGGCGTAATGTCGTCTGGCTGCGAAACCTTATAGCAGTGCCCAAGTACATGAGTTCGCGGGACGGTTTAAGCGTTGTGCGGAGTTTTCTGTTGTTGTTGATGTTGGCCTGTTGTTAGAGCACTGCCGCCAGTATGGGCGGACATGGCCCTCCGCACCATACGAAACAGACAGCTCCTGCGGGCAGCACAGCGCGCAGTCGTACTACGGGCCAGTAGAGCGTAGAGAACGGTAAGCACGGAAGCAGTGCTAGTAACTGCCCGAATGATCCCCTGGGACATCCTCGCGGGACAACGCAGCTCCACACGCCTGGACGGACGCATGGACTACAACACGGCCAAAGAGGCGGCAATGCGAGAATGGAAGGAAGAATGGGAAGGGCTATCAACACGAGCGGAATGGACCCGAGGCCTTATCGGCGACCTGAACAAGTGGTACAATGGACCGGGACAGGGGCCGCTGTCATATTACGCCACTCAGGCGGTGACAGGACACGGCCAATTTCAGACCTACGTGTTAAGGATTGGTAAATCACTCACAGACATATGCACACTATGCACCGAGGGAGTACCGGACGATGTCGACCACACAGTCGCACATTGCCCGGGGCTCTCTGCGGCAAGAAGGACCACACCATATCGGCTCTCGGGCTCCGATACAAAAACAATCATCACCGAAATGATGATCTCAGCATAGGCATGGAAAGAAGGAGCTCATTTCCTAGACCACATCATGAGGGAGAAGACACAAAAGGAGGAGAAGAGAAGATCCGTCTTTAGCGGAACAGCGCGAACAACAACCGCGACCCCCCAGGGCTCCCAGCCCAGGACCAGCAGGTAGAGCAGACGGCTCCCTCCCCTCGGCCTTGATGAACTGGGAGACAGTACCGAGCCCTGGGGAGGAAAGTGAGGAGTAGGCATTTTAGTGGGTGACCTCAACAACGAGGAGTCCCACACTACCCAAGCGCCTACCATCTGCGCTGGGTGTGCGTAAAGCATTTTTTCCCCGAACCTCACATTAAAAAAAAAAAAAGAGCACTGCCGCTTGTGTGTTTGTACGAAACATTCGGGGACCTCGTTGATCTTCTACTATTTGTCTATTTATATTTATGCGTGTATGGCATTTCATGTATGTAGGAATGTTTATATAGGAACCTGTTTTTAATCTGCATACATCCTCATTCATTTAATAAACGTACCTACCCTAGTAGCATATCTAGCTGCTAATTCGAACGCGAAACTTCGAAACTGCATTTTATCAGCATATGCGTTTCTAAAAACAAATAATCTAGTAAAAAAATTTAATGGGAGAATGGGGGCAGGAAAACTTCTAAAGACTTGAAGTTGAGCGTAAAAGCCAAAAATATAAGATTTTCAAATTTTTTTATTTATTGAGAATCATCTTCAATACAACACTTGTTCTGCTTTGAGCTAATGCATAATGAATTCAACAAATGCATTTTCCTGCAAATATGCAGGTATGATTGGTTTGTCGATAGGATGACTGGGGCTCTCTCAATCGAACATTTAGTGAGGAGCTTGTTACTTCCGTCGAGTTCCATCCTTCAAGAAGAACTCTAGTATAACGGAGCTTGTTACTTCCATTGAGTTCCATTCGTCAAGAAGAACTCTACATAGGTAGGCTAAGGTTAGGGTGGTTGGTCGTTATGTGCGTATGAGTCTGTGACACGTGCGCTCAACTTCCGTGAACCTGTGGGGCTGACGCATATAAGAGACTACTATTCCTGGCGGGTATGTTCCCCGGGAGCCAAGGGGAGACGCCTATAGGAGAATCGTCTGACTCTTGTAAGGAACGAGAGCAAGCCCCGCCGCTTGCATCCAGCGGGCGGTTAGGTCGAAATCGTCGGCGTAGGCAAGGAGGTTTACCCCCGGGAGGGACGTTGTCCTAGGATATAGTCCATAGTAGGGGGCCAAGTATGGAACCCCGTGGCACCCCTGCAGTCATGTTGAAAACCGTTCCGTGGGACTGGATCGTTTTGTCATGTAGATCTGCATGTTTCCGTGCGACAGGGAGTGAGCCCGTTCGGAACATCGCAGGCACCGCAGCCGCTACCGGTTCCACGTATTCCATCATTAGAAGCGTAACCGCGGAGACTAGACACCACCAAGGCCCGTTACCTGCTTTCTTGAGACATGCCGCCGCGTTCATACCTCTTGCAGGGTGACTTCTGGGAAATCCTGTACATTGGTCTCTGAGGCCTCCAGATTGGGGCGGTCGAAAGGGGGTGTTCACGAAAAAGCGCCATATTGCTTCCCGTGCTTCTTCTAGCGCAAGGTCCACCCTCCGTTTGAATAGCGTGAACCCCCTTATCATCTTACACGGGGTACCTCACTAATCGTCGTCTAATTCTTCAAGAAAGGCCCCCAGGAGCGTTTCTTGCGTCTGGAGATCTCCTACGCAAGAAGGCCCACATCCTCTTGTACTCGGCGCCATGGTGCAGAGTGTCTTCCCGCTCGCGTGCGCGCGCCGTCGGGCGCGGGTGAATTGGCGTCGCTACAGGACGCACTTCTTTCTTGGGGATCCGAGCTCCACCGTCAATGGAGATTCAGATGTATCCTTTTCTTTTATATGTGCTGGATATAAAAGAAAATGATAGAACTGGAGGTAACATGCCACGGAAGTTTTTATACACACAAACTTCTAGTTTAAATTTGTAAAGTGATGGTCTTTGAAATAGTTTGTGAGTAGCATAAAGATGAGATACACGTTCGTCCTTCCTTTAGGCAAAATGGCTCTAAAGCATTATTATGTACAACTTAATTTTTATATGAAAGTGTTATAAGCGCTGGCCCGAACAGTGGCAAACAATACATCCTATTGCAGATAATAACGATTTATATACACTCAATATCACATCAGGGGATACGCTCTAATTGAGGCAAAATTTGCTTACGTTTGCCAATTAAAGTATTGATGTGAGTTCGGTACGTCAGTGAGGGATAAATGGTTACACCCAGGTATTTATATTCAAATGCTTGTTGTATTTTAGTATTATAAATTTAAATTGTTACTGATCGACTTCTTGAGCTTTGCCATAAACTAAAAATTAAAATTTTTGTTTTTTAATATTTAAGTACAACCTGTACTTGTGTACCAATTTAAAATAAGTATCAGTTAGCCGTTTGTGTACTCAATATCGCTAGTTTGTACGGCTTTTGTGCGGAAAGTGGGCAATTAAAAGTTGTATCAGAAGCGATAGCCTTTAGTTCACTATCCGTTAGAAGAAGAAGAAAAAATCTTGGTATAACCCAAAGGGGCTGGTCCTTTGTGTTATACCAAGATGTGGAGAGCAGCTGGTCAGTAATTAGTTTGTTGTTTGATCTCGTTAGTTTAAGATGAATAGGAAAATGTTCTTCATACACTTTGTTTAGTTTAGAACTAGAAGTAGAAAAGATTGTCTGTGCGGAGTCACTGGTGTTTATGTCAGACCACGGCGTCGTTGCTAATGCTTGCTGAAATCCTAAGCGAACTTATTTCGTAAAATGTATTGTTTTTTAAGTGCGGTTGCCAGCAGGGCGAGATAAAATTCTCAGGAGTGGACGGAGACCATGCAACCCATTGTAGAGAAATAATTCTGGCGTCGTGTATTTGGTTTCAGAATGTCGATATCGTAATATAATTTAGGATAATTGTTAAGATGTTTATTTGATAATCCATAAGTATTGCGTCTAACGCTAGTTTTAAAATATGCGAGCTGCCGGCGCTACCAAAAATGACATGCCTCATCGTTCCCAGTTTGGGAGAGTGGCAGTGCAATGGCAAGGCTTCCGCCTGGGGTCTCCGCCTTCTTGATTACGAAGGTCCCGACATCAGGTAAGTAACACTACGCCCTTGAGTTTCAGTTCGGCAAGCTATCGTTTGAATTGTTGTATAATTAGTTATTTTATCATGTTAAACATATATATATATATATATATATATACATATATATGTAATTTATGGTGAACTATTCAGACGTTTTCCACTTGCAGGCCACGGCGATTTCCTCTCTTCTGAACGTCCCTGTGCTCGCTAAATGTCGCGACTTAACAGGGTATAGGGCTATAATCACCGAAGTTGATTAAGGTTTTTTCGAGCAAGATATTCTGGTCGCACTTAGAGGTATCGGTGTAGTTTCAGCCAAGAGGGTAACTTATACGAAGAGGACCGGTTCGACTTCGACTTCAGCTCCTACCGATCGTGTACTTCTCCACTTTAGCAAGATACCGCCGCCAGAGGTGTTTCTGGCCTTCAGGTCGCATAAGGTCACCATGCATGCAGGAGCCCATACTACATGTTTCAAGTGCTTAAGACTAGGCCACATTGCTGCTTAATTGCCGCAGTGATCTCGCGTGCAAACAGTGTGGGCAAATTGGCCATCTTATGGCAAGTTGTCGCAATGCACCTATGTGCGCAAATTGTAAAGGCCCACATTCTTCGTCATCCGCGGCATGCCCTCCCGTGTGAAATTGAGAAACGTAAGGCCCTGAATGCCGACTTGTGCAACAAATCAGTCAGGAAATTCCCAACGCGAAAACGCTAAAGGTTATTGACTCGGCTGATGCAAACTCTTTCTTGGACACTCACGAGGCCTCTCAACCAGTACTTGCCACAGCTCCTTCGGAAAAGCCTTCATATGCTGCGGTGATTCGCTCGTTAGCCGTCGAGACTGCAGTTAGTCCTGAACTGTGTGTTAATCTGCCGGGCGTCTCTGCCATTCCTAACAAAGCAACTGTATCTACGACGAAGCGTTCAATAGAGTCCCGAAAGCAATAGACGTTTACAAAGGGTAAACTATTAAGTTCCTCGTTAAGGACCGCTTTGACTCGGAACTCAGCTCTCTCTGCACTGAAACCTGTTTTGCAAGTTCTCAAAGCTGTATGTCCGAAGGCCGCATCCTGTTTAAAGAAGCTGCTCGACGCAATCATTCCACTTTTATCAGTTTTTAAACAGTAAAACGGTTTTTTCAATTGGTATAGTTCACCTACATAGCTTTTGAGTTTTATATTTTATCTTCACTAATATCGTGTTCAAGCACAGTTACAGTGATTCTCTAAAAAACACAAATATTCGTGGCTGTGAAGAGTGGCACGATCTCCACCTAAACAATAGCAAATTTGTAATTATGCACCTAAATACAGGCACTATGGGTTTTAAAAAAATCGGGTCAGTTAGATAATTTGAGTAGTTTTCTCCGTGACAAGGGGTCCCATATCGATGCTGCGGTTGTTAGCGAGACATGGCTATAGGATGTTGATATCCCGGCCTATTCAATTGATGGTTTTGACCTATTTGTGTCAAACCGAAATGTGAATAAGCTTGGAGGCGGAGTTGGAATTTTTGTTCGTTCTATTTTTTTTAAATGATTTTTTGTAAGGTTATTGCCCGTGTACCGTTTTTCATGTCATGGCTAATTTTTAATCCACTCCGGCATTTACCTTGCCTAAATTGGAAACCATGCAAACCAATTTAAGAGTGGCCGGTCTGGGTCTCGAACCCAGTCCTCCCGAATGCAAAGCAGAGACTTTGCCACTAAGCCATCTTGCTCGGTTCTTTCATCTTTTGCGCTGAGTAGCGCCGATGGCAACATGTAAGCTGTACGTATTTATATTAAAAAACATATGAACTTTGAAGACTATATAGTTGGCTTCTACTCGAGCAGTGTTATCCGCAAAGAAACCCTGCTCAATATATTCGACGACATTTTGCCCAGAAGCTTCTCACTTTCGTGCCTAGCTCTTGGTGATGCACCGGCACATGTATCGACCATATCGCAGTTCGTAACTGCTCCAGTTTTTCTATTGTCCAACCAGCGGTTTTCGATACCTTGCTTTCAGATCATTTTCCTGTTTTTGTTTCCATTTGTGAGGACGGTGAGGAGAGCAAATCGCCTCAGGTTGAATCTCCTGTGAATTTTCGGGCTCACGAAAAGGCTAGCATTGACTTTTTTCTAAGCCGCGTTCGCAAAGCATCCTGGCTCACCGTGTCTGATGCAAGGGACGTCGATTCGGCCCTCGAGGCATTTCGGGACATTTTGCTCAACCTCTATGAACTCTCTTTTCCGTTGCGTACCAAAACTGGCGGAGACTGCGCGCCAAACAGATCATTTTCATTTTCTCATGGACTGCGGCGGCTCCGCCGGCACGCTCATAAAATGTATCGGAGGCAGGGTTAATTTCCCCGAGAGTAAACTGTTATATCTTGATAGCCGTAGGCGGTATCAACACAGCTTACGTGCCGCTAGAACTGCCTTTTATAGGACACAATTCGAGACGTTGCGTAATGACACAAAATCTCTGGAGTTTCATCAATAAAACATGTGGTAGACATAACCGCTCAGTAGAACTGCCTTCCACTTTGACTGTATCTCCTGATCGGCCCGTCACTGATCCACAAGAAATTGCAGATGAGCTCAATCGACACTTCGCAACCATCGGGTCGGCTACATTTGCGCCGCTCTGCCTAGAAGGTGACTTATCACCCATTCTTACAGATCTATAGACCAGCAAGGGCAACTCATTCAAATTCTGTTCAGTGACAGACTCTGAGGTTTATTCACTCCTAATCAAACAAAAAGCTGAAGCTGTGGAGCTATGGGCGTACCCGGAAAACTTTTAAAATTAGCGGCGTTTTCTATTGCCAGTCCCCTAACAAAAATTGCGAATCTCTCTTTCTCCTCGGGTGCCTTCCCCACACGTCTAAAGGCCTCGTTTGTAACACCGCATTACAAAAGAAAGGGGCGATAAAACACTACCCGCCAGCTACTGTCCTATAAGTCTGGTAAATTTTGTGTCCAAAATATTAGAAAAATTGGCTCTGAGAAGGTTTGAGCATCATTTTGAGTCCCTAAACTTTCTGTCGTCATATCCGTTTGGTTTCCGATGTGGTCGATCTACGGAGGTGGCCCTCGCCCACATATGGCAGTCTATTGTGGATGCAGTACAATCGACTAAATTATGTTTTGGGGTCTTTCTAGACGTTGCCGCGGCCTTCAATTGTCTCAATCACTCATATCTCCTCTAAATGCTTCAGGTGTCGGGGTGTTCAATGAGTGCAGTTGGTTGGTTCCGCTCGTACCTAACCTCAAGAATGCAGGCTGTGAGAATTGGGTCGGTCGAATCCTCCTGGAGATCCGTAGACATCGGTACCTCCCCAGAGTTCTGTTCTCGGACTTTTATTGATCTTAATTCTTATCAATTTTATCCTATTTAATATCCAGGGGGAAACTTAGGCAAGCCGATCGCTTTTGCTGATGATACGACGTTTTTTTCGGCTCAATGCCTCCGAAATGTGTTCGGAGTTGCCTCATCTACTATCACAAGTGAAAATAGTAATTTCGATCTTCAATCAATTTGGTCTTGTCGTTAATGCCAGCAAGACGAACATCATTGCATTCCGAGCTCCTCAGCTAAAGATGCACCTCGACAGAAAATTCTTTCTATCCGGGAGAGAATTGGTCTTCTCAGAGACCACCAAATGTCTCGGCCTAATGCTGCACGAGTGCACGAGCTGGCGGGCGCATTTAGAGTACATCAAGCCCAACTGCTACGCCATCATTTCAGCCCTCTTTCGCATGCGGCTTATCGGAGTTTCCGTGTATGGCCTTCTTTTGGTCTACAAAACTTTGTTCCTGTCAGTTCTCCTTTATGGCATTCTTATCAAGGGAAGTGGGTTTGAAGTTGTTCTCCGTCGGGCTCTACGGTTGCCACGCTGGGCTTTAAAATCACTCGAAATATTATGCCCTGTGATGCTTCTGTTCCCCTAGCTCCCTTGTTTCGTAGGACTTCGAGACGTGCCACAACATATGTGGGGTCATTAATCACAAAAAGATGGTCGGGAAATGGCTACTCACCAACACATTTCGACATAGTTGAGGCACACATGCTATTTGTGTTGTGTTTATGATTTGTAATACTTCATGATTGACTAAACTTATTTTATGGCTGTTCATGACTGACAGCTAACTATTTATATTCTATTTATTAATATCTATATATTTTTTATTGAGAACTAAAGCATTGTATTATGCAGTTCTTATAATAAACCACGTTTTGAATCTTAAATGTTGAAAAACAATATATATATATATATATATACACGGTGTGTTCAAAACGTATCGCGACTTTTGAATTTTCGCGGGTTACGTATATTCGAATTTCGATTTTTTGTGGCGTTATGTTGGTACTCATGTCTCTCACTTATGCCGACAAGCTCGGCCATTTTGCATGTTCACTTAATTGTTGACAGCTGCTTTGCTTGCACGTGTTTTGGATCGTCTTCGATTTTTACCTATTCAAAAAAATGGATCAAAGAACCTGTATCAAATTTTGTGTGAAAAACGAAATTAAGTGCGCGGATGCATTCCGAATGTTAACTGTGGCATACGGAGAAGCTACCTTGGACCGAAGCAACGTTTATCGGTGGTACAAAATGTTCTCAGAAGGCCGAGAAGATGTGAACGACGAAGAGCGTGCCGGACGCCCGAGCACTTCAACAACAGACGAAAAAATTAATGAAGTGGAGAAAATGGTATTGGCCAATCGTCGAATCACCGTTAGAGAAGTTGCTGAGGACCTAAACATATCGATTGGCTCGTGCCATTCGATTTTTATCAATGATTTGGGCATGAGGCGGGTCGCCGCGAAATTCGTACCAAAATTGCTCAATTGCGACCAAAAACAGCATCGCATGAACATTGCTAATGAGATGTTGGACTCTGTCCGCGACGACCCAAATTTGCTCCAGAGGGTCATAACTGGTGACGAATCGTGGGTTTATGGTTATGACGTGGAAACCAAAGCTCAATCATCTCAATGGAAGCTGCCGCACGAACCAAGACCGAAAAAAGCGCGCCAAGTTCGGTCGAATGTGAAAGTTTTGCTGACAGTTTTCTTCGATTGCAGGGGCGTGGTGCATCATGAGTTCTTGCCACAGGGTAGAACGGTCAATAAGGAATATTACCTGCAAGTTATGCGCAATTTGCGCGAAGCAATCCGCCAGAAACGCCCGGATTTGTGGAAGAACAAAAATTGGCTTTTGCACCACGATAACGCCCCTGCTCACACATCGTTGCTTGTGCGCGAGTTTTTGGCCAAAAACAACACACTAATGATGCCGCAGCCACCGTATTCCCCAGATCTGGCCCCCTGTGACTTTTTCTTGTTCCCTAAACTGAAGAGGCCCATGAAAGGACGACGTTACGCTACGCTTGACAAGATAAAGACGGTATCGAAGGAGGAGCTGAACAAGATAAAAAAAAATGGTTTTTTGAAGTGCTTCGAAGATTGGAAAAACCGTTGGCACAAGTGTATAATATCTCATGGGGATTACTTTGAAGGGGACAAAATAGATATTCATGAATAAATGAATAATTTTTGAAAAAACACAAAAGTCGCGATACGTTTTGAACACCATATGTATATATATAAAGTAGGTTCTTTTCCTCATCGAGGATTTTGTTTTCGAGATTGAGTTAAGTGTTTATATCCAGCTATATTCTACATACGTTCTGCATCTTTAGTGCACTAGCTCTCCGAAATTGCAACAAAGTCAAGATGGGACGTAAACGATTCAATATCATGCTTTAGATCATAGATTTAGTATGGACGCTAATATCCCTCAGAAAAAAAGACGAAATGAGATATATTTGAGGTAAGACATTTATACTAGTGGTACATTAATTATAAGCTTAAGACGGGAAAAGCCCCCGGCCCTGACGGCGTTACTCCCGCTGCAGCCAAAATCCTGTTTAAAGAGCACCCAGCTGCAGTTGCGGAATCTCTTACCTTCGCGATGAGAACAGGAGAGTTTCCACTAACATGGAAACAAGCAGAAGTGGTCCTCATCCCCAAAGCGAATGGAGGACACCGGCCAATCTGTTTACTAAACGCCCTAGCCAAGGGCTATGAAGCCATCATCAAAGAAAGGCTCAGGCTGTTTGGGGAGGAGTGCGGACTCTTGTCACCGGCACAACTTGGCTTCCGTAAACACAGATCGGCCCTAACAGCAATCCACAGGGTCCTTAGTAAAGCTAAACAGGTGCGTGAATCCACCATCTGTACAAGACAGCTAATCGTGGTCACCCTTCTGGATGTAAGGAATGCCTTCAACAGCCTACCATGGAAGACCATATTGGACACGCTTGTTCGCAAAAAAGTTCCGCCGTTCCTAGTTAAGGTAATTTCTGGACACCTTAAGGAGAGGTCTGTTTAAAACGGCAAGGTAGTCTTTCCGATGACAGCCGGGGTACACAGGGCTCAATCTTGGGCCCACTGTTGTGGAACCTTTCATATGACGACGTTCTGCGGCAGACCGGCCTACCCCCGGTAATAGAAATGATGGCACTCGCCCCAGAAAAAAAGTGAAATAATTATCTTATCGGGCAAAAAGAGAGTTCGACCGTTAAACATACAGGTCGCAGGACAACCAATCAGATTCGTGAATAAAGCCCGCTACCTTGGGATCACGTTGGACACGTCCATGACCGGCTTATGTCAGATAAAGAAGGTTACGGAAAAAGCATCAAAGACGCCAAACGCTATTGCCAGAATACTTCCGAATATACACGGACCGCGGGCTCGTATAAGAAAACTACTGACGGCGGTTGTGGAGTCAATCGCGCACTTCGGGGCTGCCGTTTGGGCCAGAGCGACTCTTACGTCAGAAAAGCAAAGTTGATCCTGCGCAATACACAGCGGATCGCAGCCCGTAGGGCAATACAAGGCTACAGAACGGTCAGCACAAACGCAGCTCTGCTGCTTGCCGGAGAAATCCCCTTGGACCTTAAGGCGTCCGAAAGACAGCGCCTGTGGGATATTGGCACACCCACAGAGAGCGACAAAGAAAGAGAGAGAAACGCCACTATAGAGGACTGGCAAGCAGAGTTGGACGCAATTCCCTTTAGTGCCCCCGAAAAGAGTCTAAGCAAACTGCTCGCAAACATACGGGCGTGGATAGCAAAGCGGGGGGGGACTTAACCTTCTACCTAACGCAGGTTCTCACGGGACATGGCAACTTCCAGTCAGTCCTTTACCGAATAGGGAAGGCCCCATCAGAAGCATGCCTTTTTTGCAACGAAGCCGTGAAAGACACTCCACAATACACACTCCTCAGGTGCCAGGCATGGGAAGAGGCCAGAACCATGGCAATTAGACAGATGCGTGAGAGATGGTCCAGAGCGGAATTTACCTATCCCGAAGTCCAGGACCCCCGCGAAATGGCACTCCATAGCACTGACCTATGGAGATCTGGGCCATCAGAGAGTAAAGTTTAAGGGGGGAGGTGCGTTTAGTGCGTACGGGTCTCAGCGGCGTAACATTCCACACAGTTCGAGAGGGAAACTCCTACTCGTAGCTGGGGAGAGGGTCTAGCCTTTGCCTTTCCCTGCAACCTGCCTCGTTGGACAGTCGCCGCTGCGGACGTTCACTACGTGCACGTGCCGGGTTTGTCGTTTTGTGCATATGTTTGGCTCACGTGCAGGCGATGTGCTTTGTGCTTCGGTTACACGTCTGCTACACGTCGGTTATACGGCATGCGTGCACTGCACAACGGCGAAGTTACATTGCACGTCAGTGATACGTGAACTGTGCGTGTACTATAGGTGCATTGCGCGTCGGTTAGGCGTGTACTGCGCGTTGCCTATACGCGCACTGTGCCTTGGTTAGATGTGCACTGCACGTCGGCCGTATTGCTGCCTACTACGGGCGACGGGGCTGCGCGGCGAACTCGTTATATGCTGCTCTTCTTATATATAGAGCCTTCTGGAGAACGTCGTCCGGATCGGACGGCAGCGTCGGTTTCTTCTCAAGTCGTGGGGCGTACGGTCAGCGTATCGATCTGCTCGCATCTTTCTCTCCGCGCAGCTGCAGATGCGGCCCGGTGTCGGGCGTTTGACACCTCGTACAGGACGCTCGAAGGGCACGTCAAGAAGATGGTTGAATTTTAAAGCTCAATACACCAAGATTGAGTTAAAAGAAGTTTCCCGCCACCTGGAGTATGACCTTCGCAAGATACACACCGTGGCGGATGCTATCAAGCTGGCTTTTCAGGAGGCTCGGCTGCAGATAGATGAAGACATCGGGATCCTCCAGGCCGCAGTGAACACCAATGACAGGGAGCGGAAGAAGCCCCCTCAGTCTGTTAGGGGCTGACCATGGTGCGATTTGTGTCCGGTGCGCCCCCTCTGATCCAGCAGTGGCAATTAAATACCCTAAAACCAAGATCACCACGGCCAAGACAGTGCGAGACATTGAGAGCCTTAACGTCTTCGCGGTGCTGGTGGCGCAGGCCCAGTCTCATCGCTGTATGCAAGGAGGGCCCTTCCGCTCTACAGGGCTCACCCCGAACGACCTTGTGCCCCCGCGTCTCCCCTGACCGCCCAGACAACGGTCAGAGTGCGGATCGGGGAGGGCCGGTCTTTCGCGGACACCCTTAAGGATCTCAGGAAACACTTTGCGGACAAAGGTCCCTCCGGAGCCACAGTGAAAGTGGTAGTCAAGAATATCCATACGTCAGCCCCAGAAGACGGAATCGCGACAAGACGCAGCCCAAGATCATCATCCCCGCCAACGATAGGGGGGCTAACTGGCATATGGTGGGAGAGGGTACAGCTAAGCAATAACCAGTTTTCTACAGTTAAATCTGAATAGGTGTCGAGCGACTCACGACGTCCTCGACACCTATTCTCGTACCCATCGTGTAGGGCTGTGTCTCCTAACAGAGCCAAACCATGGGGCCTACCCTCATTAGTCCGTGGTGGTGACGGGGAACTTCAACGCTTTGAGTGTCGGCTGGGGGGGGTCGACATACAAATGAAAGAGGGTCGGTGTTGTTAGATTGGATGGCCGAAATAGGACTATCCTTGGCCAACACCGGCGATAAGCCCACCTTTGTGCGGGGGTCGTTCCTGGATCTCATTCTGGCGGATGACGCCTAGCTCTTTACCATTCAGTGTTGGACGGTACAGGTTGAAAAAGAATCAATGAGCCATTCTTCACCTCGCCGCACATGGCAAATGAGGCACCTTCATAAGGAGGTCCTCACTGCCACGTTCGGTTCAAGATTGGGAACCGCACAATAAACGGGCGTCGACGCGGGGGAACTATCTACCATCATACAAACGACCTGTCGGATGGCAAGCGGTCCCCTTCGGGGTCCCTCCGACCGTCGTCCGCCTACGCTGTGGTGGTTCTCCGCCGTTGAAGAGGCCCGGAAAAACTGCATCAGGGCTAACAGGATCCTGACGAGAGCAAGGCCACGGATTGCAAGACGACGCCGGCAAGGAGATGATGACTCCATCTGTCCCCCAGCCTAGAAACGGGCGGACAAGTTGCAGAGTAACTACGGAGACAGCCGACGAGCACTGAAAACTGTTATTACTAAAGCAAAGGCGGCAACGTGGCGGGAGCTCGTGACGGCGGTCGAGGCTAACCCCTGGGGCCTAACTTCCCAGGCGGTCACGGGTAAAATCCCCCCTTGGCCCTGAGAAGACCTTGGAGCAGGTTCAACTGTTTTTTTCTGGCCAACTGCTTTTATGCCCGTTGTAGACCTTTTTCGTTCGTCCAGATGACATACTATATGTCACGGTAGATGAAATCTTATTGAACGACAGGGCGCTTATAACAGGGCATTGCCAGCACAGTGTGACAGCCGGCGTGCCGCAGGGCTCCGTTCTTGGCCCAGTTCTATGGAACCTGGCCTATGACGGTGTCCTGCGATTGGGGCTCCCGGAAGGCGTGAAGACCATTGGGTACGCCGACGACCTTGCACTCCTCGTCACCGCCCATCATCTACAGCTTGCCCCACAGAAGACAAAGTTTACTTAAGGGGCCGGGATGTTACACGTGGAGTCAACCTGACTCCACGTGTAGCCTTTCGGTTACACGTGGTTCTGACGCTCGCGGGCCACCCTAAACCGATCAAAAAGACTGTCAGGTACCTAGGCGTCATTTTGGAAACCGGTTTTACAGGTCCCGCGCACATCAAGCACATCGTCGCCAAGGTCAGGCAAGGTCGCTTAGAATATGGCCGGGATTCTCCCTCGGGTGGGAGGGGCTAAAGACGAGCGCCGCCGGCTGCTAGCCTCTGTCGCGGAGTCCTCGGCGATGTACGCGACGCCTGCGTGGGTCGATCTAGCCCTACGAACCGCTCGCAACAGACGAGCTCTTCGAGCGGCGCAGCGCGGCATGGCCCTTTGGGTCTACCGGGCGTACCGCACGTTGAGCACAGAGGCAGCCCTCGTCCTGGCTCGCCAGCTTCCCTGGGATATTAGGCCCGGGAAAGAAGCGAGCGTAAGACGGATGTCCCGACGGACTTCACGTAATCCCGAGTGGGTAATTACGTACTTCTCGGACCAAGTCCTTGTGGGTCACGGCCAATTCCAGGTGGATACACGCACACACTGCACGTCGGGGCCGCCAGACGATGTTGACCATACGGTCTCGTCCTGCTCCGTTCTGGCCCATGTCCGCAGAACCTCGATGTATTGCTATGCAGGGAGATCGACACGAGACACTGTCGGTCACATGATGCAGGATGCCGCCGCATGTTCGACAGGCGTCTATTTCGAAGACGCTATTATGCGCGAGAAAACGCGGCTAAAAAACGTTTGCCCCGCACGCTACGGAGGTACGCAGATGCCATTAAGTGGTCGAGATGAGGGTGCCCCGCAAGGGGCTATGGCAACCCAGCCCTCCTTAGAACGGTTCGACGCATCCTCTCGGGTTCGTGAGCTGAGGACACGACGAGATCCATGAGAACCGGTAAAGCACGAGGCTCCCCTCCCACGGTCTTGAAGTAGCGCCATACAATTCCGAACTCTGTGTGGGGGGGAAAAGAATTACGTTTTTTAGTGCATAATCGTTTCCAAGCCTCCCATATCAAAAAAGGTCTCGTGTACAAAGGTAAAATGGAGTAGTTAATTCGGTAATCGAAGTCAGGTACTCTATGTGTCAGTACTACGCATTTGGAGGGTAAGAAAATCATGTTATTTTTAGAGCACCATCGAGCAATGCCGACATGAGAGTCATGTGAGCAAATAGGATCAACCGTTTTAAATCATCTGCATATTCAAGATATTTGACGTCAGAACGCAGGTACTTATTTATGCCCAAAACAAAAATCGTGTACAAAAGGGTAATAAACGTTTCCATTGAGACACATCTGATAATGCAGAATATGGCTACTGATTGGGGGACAAAATATAGGGCAAAATTTCTCACGAACCTTTACTTGAAAATGAGGATCGCTCAAAAATACTCTCACTCATTGCTCTATACGGATGTTGTTGTTCTCGCGGACCACGAAAGTAAGAGTTTGGCTTCCCTTCTCTTTCGCCGGGATGCTGAACTCCGTTGCCGATAAGGTAGTAGCCGTTCATAATGCTCCCGACTCCCTGAATGGCTGAAACCATTATTGGTGTATTTAACAGAAATATTATTGCTCAAGCTGCGTGAGACGCAAGACAACATCTTGAGGCCAGCCTTTACCCGGGTCTCCTTCAACACAAGATAAGCCAGGTCTTAATCAATAGGCGCACTCTGCTGAGAGTATTGATTTGCTAAATGTGGGTTGCTTAAAGTGAGAGGCGGATATCGGCTTGGCTATTTACCTTTGAGTGAAGATGGCGGCTGCCTGTTGATTAGCGAGCCATCGTTGTTTTGTCTTTTTTCCACAGTGCTTTTCACCAAACGAGCAATAGTTCCTTGTGGTGGACTCTACTAACAGATCCACAGATGTGATCGAAGCTGTGGCACTAATAGCACTGTTGTGGATCATCGTGCAAGAAAACCCCGTAGGGTTTTAGGCCGAATCGTACTTTCACCGGGAAATTACCTTCAGTGATGGTCGAAATTACATTGTCGGTTGGCACGACAGTGCCCGTTCTAACATTTTAGAGCTTATCCTGACGACTTCCGTTACCCCGTAGGCCCTCGGGGCGCTGGAGATTGCCGTGTCGTTTAGCGATGGATAGCCATTTTTCCCTTTTACTGAAGAAGGGGTGCCGTTTGACCATGATACCTGCTCTCCAGCGATTTACGTCGTTCGCGCAGGTTCTGTTATCGATGGCGTACGTTGCACGGGCGTGACCAGCTTCTGCACCAGGCCTGTTTACAAACAACGTGTTGTTTGTTTACAGGCGAACCCAGGCCGACCAAAGCGGCTTAGCGTTCGATAAAGATAGTGATGTGTCCCACAAACATATTGTCATATACGGAAAATAAATATATCATGACAGTGACCAGATTTGTTCATGCATCTACCCTCTCTACTGCACGTTCGCCAGCACATTGCGCGTAGCCCCGACAGTCGTGTGTCGTGGACGTGCCCAGACACTACGAAAACAGTCTATTGAGGCGCTGATATTTTACGAATGTTATTATTGAAACCTTGCTAGAAGATGAACAACTTCTGTATCGTTCTGGTACTTATCTTCGGCCGTTGCTAGCCTGCGCCTCGTTTAATCTCAACAGCAATTCACCAGCCACCATCCAGGCTTCCCCGCGCATGCCTCAGTTATTGCGTTGACCACGTTGACCACACCTCTGTAACTATAGTTCCTTTATGTAGCACCCAAACTAAGCATTTTCATTTAATTTTCACATTCCACCGTTGATTCACAAACCTACCACATTGGTTCTACGCGCAAGTTCTACGCCGCCACCCACTTTAAATGTGCGTACCACTTTTGTATGTCTATCGGTTAGTGGTATTCGATCCCGTCCATGCGTTCGAAAATATCTGTTGTCTGAGTCTCGAACGCCAGATTACAGTCGGCAAACGCACAAATGTGTTGTGGCATAGATTGGTTGGCGACTACTAGCATACAAAAACTGTGGCGGCGTGGCCTAGGGGACTATTGCGCTAGTCATGGTTGTCATCTACCGGGGTGTCGCCGGTTCTATCCCTGCTGTTGTTGATCGAATTTTCTTTGAGCGATGCTCATTGAGAATAGATGAGAAACCATACCGCTGAGAGTCAGCGGCCATGCTGCCACAAGGACTGTTGGGGAAACCCTAGATATCTTAACATGTCCGGCTCTCGGTGCATTGAAGTTATACCTCAGGTTAAGTTCCAAGCCCGTTGGGGAGGACGGAGGATAGTCTAGAATTAAAAACAACCTCCTTAAAAATGTTTTTAATTCTAGCATGCAAAAACTGCAGCGGCAGCAGCAGCAGCAGCGACCGCTGGCACAGCAGCAACAACAATGTGACCGAGACAACAATGCGGCTGGCCACATGGTTCGGCCGCCGTCGTTAGAGAAGAATTTTTGCCGAAAATTGTCGTCGAGCTTGACAAAGAGGTCAAATTGTGCAGTGCGCAATTATAAGACTCCGGTGTTCGTGTCTGTATAAAGCGACTAGTAGTTAGTGACAGGCGGGCGGGCGTTTGTATCGGCCTTGGGTGGGTGCCGGGGGACGAAGTCGTTAGTATCTAACAACGAGGCGCGTCAAGAAAGCACTCGTATCGCGCAAGCAGCAGCGACAGCAGCAGCAGCAGTAGTGGTAACGGTGGGTAGTCGGTAGGAGAGTTGCCGGCCGACCAACCACCACCGACGACGACGACCACGACGACGACGACGGATATTGGCAGACAGGTGCCCGCAGGACAACTCGGTGGCAGTCGGTCGCGACAGCCTCGATGAACTCGAGGCCGTCGACGGCGGCCGTCGATGCGTCCCACGACGACGATGATCTGCTGTCGTTCGAGGACGAAGCGTCGTCACAGGGCGACAGCGGTGAGCTGGTCGAGTTTGCGACGCGAGTACGCAGCGACGGACGCGTCGAAGTGAACTTCGAGAGTCGGCCGGCGTCCGGCGACGAACAGGCGGAGTTTGCCGGCAAACAACGCATAGGCAACAACGGTCCGGCCGAAGCGGCGGTCACGAAGTGCAGCCGATGGATGAACACGTTTACGCTCGGCCCGATCGTGTCGAGGGAGGTCGACATGGCTGCGGCGCGCAGTGGACTCCCGCAGAACGCCCCTGAAACCGCCCCGCTCGCCGCCGCCGCCGCCGCCGATGACCGCAAAGAGCATCAGGATGAGCGCCGCCAGATGCTGAGCTTCGAGGAGGAGCCCAGCTCTCGGGAGGACCAGACGCTGCTCGAGATGGTGTCACGCGTTCGGACGGACAACTTCTTCGAGCTGAAGAGCGAGCATCATCCGGCTAGCGAGGCCGAAGCGGCCGAGATCGAGGTCATGAAGCGGTCCGGCGCCTATCACCGGGTGTGGCACCACAATCTGCAGCTCGGCGATCTGCTGCGTCGGAACATGGTGTCGCGTAATGCTGCCGGGGACGAACTGCTGTCACCGTGCTCGTCGATCGACTTCGCCACAATTCTCCGAGATCTTCAGGACGATCACAACGCTTCGCTGATGGACGATGACGGTCCCGTTCGTGCGCGCTCGGAAGATCGACATCAGTCACGAAACATGGCCATCGTGCTGCTGTCGAGGTGCAACCCACAATCGCTGATACGGAACAGTGGGCCGAAGAGAAAGGGCACGCCTACCTCGCCACCTCCCGGCCCGCAATAACGACGACGACGACAACAAAACAACTAGGGGGGGGTGGCGGGGGTTTAACCTCACTGATCCCACTCCCACTACTACGACGTCCATCCATTCGGCAGTTCGCCTGCCCTTGCTCGTCTACGACTAATTCTACTCTAACGACTGCCACGACTACTAGTGCTGCTGTGCACCTCCATATGCTCCGTGACTACTACGTGACACAAAATGTTACAATGATGAATCATGATGATGAATGTCTACTGTGTTCTTCACTACTACGGTTTGTGTTGTTTGTTGTTGTTGTTGTTAGTTGTTGCTAACCACTGGTGGCTAGTTACTTTGTTGACTTCAGATTAAACTGAGGCGATGCATGGCGCTAAGTGGCGGCTTTTGGCTTAGCTAGACATACGTAGTACGTAAAATCATATTCGACTGTCTTACGAGCAGCCGACAAAAGCGCGAGCTCTACGAAAAACGAACCTAGCTATATAAGAAAGTGATTTTTGAAGGGGCAAACAAAAGTAGCTACATAAAAGAGATATGAAAAAAATCGAAAATGTTTGGCCTTACATAAACATACGTAGTACGTGAAACTATGCTAGACCGTCTTATGGGCAGCAAACATGCGCGAGCTCTACGAAAAACAAACCTAGCTATATGAGAAAGTGATTTGAAGGCAAACAAAAGTAGCTACATAGAAGATATACAAAAAAATCGAAGAGAGATAAGATTCTTATGATAAAGTGATTTAGAATGGAGATTGTCAATATGTACGAGAATCAGGGGATTGTCAACCTGTACGAGAATCAGTATCGTAGATGGCCGTTCACTTGCTTATCTCATCTGCGAATTAGCGTGTCCAGAAGGCAGGTATGGTACTTAGAAACAGTTCACGAGTTTGCCTACCGGCACTTCACAGATTTTACTTAGTAATACCATAATTGATATGAGCTTGCTTAGTGTGCTCAGAAGCCAGACATAATACCGACTGGGAGCAGCTCGGCGTTATGCAAATCAAAACTAGTTATGTGAGAGTGATATGAAACGAGGCTGTCAGCCTACAAAGGCAGCCATGAAACGAGGCTGTCAGTCTACAAAGGCAGCCTGCAAATCCGAGAACCGTATATAACAGTTGAGCGCAGTTATCATTGTACTTTGTAGAAGGTAGTAGTTATATGACAGTTATAGAAAAAAGAAAGAGAATATCGAAAGAAAGAGAATATCGGCTTGCATGGATCTCAGTACTGCACCTGATAGTGAAACCTTTGTAGTTCGCGTGTGTTTTGCAATACATCGCCGAGGATCCCCAACGGCCGCTTTTCCGACTTCTATTGCCCAAACTGCAAACCGTAAACACAAATCGACTTCATTTCAATATCATACGATCTTATCGGGACAAACACTCTGGCCACGCACAATGAACTGAGTGGGTGCAAATCGGGTACTCGCATTGCGTGCGAAGAACTAGACACCCTTAAGTTGGTTGAGCCGACCTATCAGCTTTTCGACTCTTGGCTGGTCTCCCAACCAAGCTTCACGCTCTAGACTGACTTCATCGTCCGCACGCTTCGGCAACATTATCGCAACTGCGCCAGCAGGCTGGCTTGCTGCAAGTGAAGTATGAGAGTGAGAGAGCGAAAGACATGGAGAAATCATCGAAAGAGCTGACACTTATCAGGTGAGTTACGCGATGGATAATGCTCTAAGAAGAAGTATTCATTTCTCCGCATTACTCCGAAGTCTCAGCTAGCAAAAACAACACTGAGTATTTATTTTTGAGCATTTGGCAATATGATTAGATAAGCAGCCGTATCGCGCCTGAAAGTGCTAAATCTCGGTTTGATGTGTCTACAATGACGACGCGACGCTGTCCTTTTTCGCGATCGCCTCAAACTCGAAAGCCGGAGGCGAAACGACATCAGACGTTAAATTGCATGAACTAAACCACCGTTTGGCGGACAAGCAAGGTTCATTTGATACATAACGATTACACCTTGTCAGGACAGCTGACACGGGTATACTGATCGTTAAGCTCATAATTACATCACTTACGTTGTTTTGCAAGACTGTATTAAACTCGTTTACAACACAAATCCTTGGGGGAAGTTAAATGGTTCTGAGTGAGAAACAGCAGCTGTAGATAACTGCTACTCCATCCACCTCAACCCAAGTAAACTTGACCGGACCACTATCGGATGCCGCATCGGATATCCCGTTGCTCTTCTGCCTGTTGTTGCTAGATTTGGCTCGAACAACAGGCATAAGCCTACGCTTGCCGTTACCTCCTTTATAGAAAAACTCGCCGAGATCACGATGATAGCGACCAAAGGTAAGGTACTTGTTTTTACCTGGCACTTCAATGCCGCAAGCACGGCATGGAGCCGACACATATCGGACAGGGCACTTTTTCTACAGGAATAATTAACCGAGAGAGGCCTACTAATCAGATGGAACGGCTGGCGCCTGGGAAAGCCCCTGGCCACAATGGCATAGCCACTGGAATGACTAAGCTATTCGTTAAGCGGTGGCTGAAGGCCCTCCAAACATTGACCAAAGGACTGTCTATAGAAGGAAAGTTACATGACCACAAATACTCCTAAAATAGGGAGAAATCCTAGATAAACGAAGTCTTGTTGTGTTCCAGAGGTACGAGAATACAGGAGATCTTACTACCAGGGCCTTCGAGTGCCACAATTGCGATTTGATAGGACGATGGGATACAGTGCTGCGTACACGGCCTTTCAGCCTTACGAACTACACGACTATAATGTTTTAATACACATAAGATACCGTAAATAAAACGCGCTTAAAAAAATTACACCCGAGAGCACGAGGGGAGCTGGACTAAGAGTGTAATATCGGACTTCAAAACTCAGCATGACTGCTGACACGGGGAACCTGCTGTACAGCTCAAATTCTAACCGGCTGAGGTCAGTTTAAGAGCTACTTGGTTAAGATAAGGGGGGCTACAGTGACACCTATACGCTATGCGAATTTGGGAAAGCGGACGTGTGGAAAACACTGTCCTACACTACAAGGTCTTGACGCACCTCTTCAGGACGTTGTATACCTTAGTTCAAATCCCCTATCTGTCCCCTATCTGGATGCATGTAAATATGCAGAAAGATAAGCGAAGACATAGCCGAATTAAGGAGAATAGCAGGGGTGCCTCTCCTACCCCTTCGAAAAATGCTAGGTATTATCGCGCGTTTTTTATTATGGTTTATTAACACCTAGGTTGGGTAAACTTATAAACATGTACATCAGACACAACAGTGTTTCCTTCACGTCATTAGGTCTTCTCTCATTCTTGCTAGCTCAGCTATTAACTAAACTGCAGGACATGCTGCGGCGTGGTATCTATCGCCCTGGCCAGAGCACCTCGTGCACCTGCAACGCTCCTGAGGATCATGGAATTCTTCCGTGCTACATAACACGTGATGAAACCCGTGGGCTGCAAACGCCGTAGTTAAATGTCTGCCCTTAAATTCCGCTACTCGCCAGACCGTGATTGTCATCGCTACTGTATTATATATTCATAAATCAATTCCCTTAAATTTTTCAGTCCACTTCAAAGTATTAGCCTCAAACGCTCTCGTTCTAGGTAAACCCCATCGAAGTTGTAATTCCTGTGTCATTAAACTCCCCCCCCCCTCTAAGATATGAACTATTCTATTCCCACAAGAATTGGCTAACCCCAAAACTCGTTTGATAAAGAAAAATCTGGCTCTATCTAGTAACTGCAATTCCGCTTCTCCCAATTTTTTCCAAATAAGTGATATACCGAATGTTGTTATTGGTTCTATCTATTATCGAGCGTTTTTTAGAGGACTAACTAAAAAATGCGGTTGCTCACAGTGTACCCACTTCTGGGGAACGCTTGCGCATCGCATTTAGCAGTCAGGGGGCGAGTCTTCTACTCTCGACGGGTGTGTTCTTCGGGAGTCAAGGGTAAAAAGGCGCTTTAGGTAGTTGGACCTCGTGTTCTTTTGTAAAATTGTCTTGAAAGCTTTAGCTGTGGTATTCTAGTAGAAGAGTGATTTCGTCTTTTGTTTGCAGAGGCCACGTAAGTTAAAAGCCGGTGTATTGATTATAAGCAGTAGAGGTGCGCGCGGCTTCGCCCATGCTAGACACCTCAGAGCAGTGTGATCCTGGGGTGCCCTCCGGTCCACGCAGCTAGTCTTTGATGTTGTGGACTTGGATGCGGAGACTGGAATCTGAAGCACCCTTTTGTAGGCCGTTTCACTCCTTCTGTCATTGACTGGATTGCTTTCTCCCGCTGCACGTGTTCGGTATCCCTGTCTAGAGTGACTCCGAGGTACCTCATCTTGTTAACGAGTGCAATCTCCTAGTCCTCTAGATGGAAGCGAAGGGCGAGGCAGTCCTCCGTCCCACGAGGAGTATGGCCTTGATTTGGCGCAAGTAAAAAGAAACGTTCTTCCTAAGGGGAGCCTCCAGGATGACTCTGCACGGTATGCTGTTAAAAGCGTTTCGAACGTCAAGTTAGATGGCGAGGTAGTGGTCTCTTCTGCTAGACGGGGACTGGTGAAGGAACTCGGCCTGCGTCTGGATTTGCTCTATGGCATCGAATGTTAAGAGACCTTTGCGAAACACGTGCTGATCGTGCTTTAGCCATGAAGCCGAGCAGGCAGATAGTGCGGCAATAGCCTGAGCCTTTAAGTTTGAGGACTAAGCCTTCGGTTTTCTATGCGCCATTAAAAGAGCCCGACGGAAGCATCCCCGTCGCCGCTTCTGGGATGCCTTCATTAGCGTCCAGACCGCGCAGACTGAGGCACCGTCTGGGCCCAGCGCCTTTCCCTATTTAAAGTGTGCCACGGCATCCTGCACCTCTTGCAAAGTGACCTCCTGGGGGTCCTCTTCATTCTTCCCTAGGGCTTTGGGTGGAAGGCGCGGTTGAAAGGGTGGCTACGGTCGCTTCTCGCGCCTCTTCTAGTATTGTCTTTACCCTACGTTTAAAGAAGGGGGGGACTCCCTACCCATCTTATATGGGCGGCCCTAGGGATCGGCCTTCAGCTCCTCAAGAAAGGCCCTCCATGAGCGTTTCTTATTCCTAGAGGGCCTTTCTAGGAGTCCTCCAAGAGAGACTTCAAGCCTTTTCTTGACCTTTTGTTGTGCATGTGGGCCCTTTTGCTGGGAGTGCTCTTCTTGCTGATTTCTTCCCCTCTCCCCCTAGGCGCCGTGAAGGCGACGGCGAGGTGCCGGTCCTGTGCCCGAGACAAGCACTCAAAGAGTTTGCCGATTCCCCTCTGCTCATCCTGGGTTGTCATATGGCGGGGTATCGGCTCAAGGTACCTTGAGTTCAAAACGCCTTTTGCTGCTCCTGATCCAGGAGATCCTTGTTCAGGAGAGACGTTGCATTCTGGGGGAGCTAGAACGTCACCAAGGCCCTGGTGGTGGGCTCGCCGTCATCCTCCGATTCTCTTATTTGGCGTTACACAACCACCCCTTTTCTGTGCGCGCCCTCGCCGGCAATCCGCTGGAATTGGCAGACCAGATTCTGCCAGGTGGTTTTGCCCGAAGGGTAAGAGAGCGCTTGAGGTCCTCCTTTGGATCGCAGGTTTTAATAATAGCGGTTATTTTTTGGCCTGCCGCTTTACAAGCAGGATGTACATTGGCACCCCGAGTTCGCAGTCTTGTTGACGCTCAGTGCGCCGAGTTTCTCCTGTGTCCTGGCTTCATTTACCGTGACACGAAGTCAGCCTTTGCCAGGCTATTTAGCATTGTGTCTATTTTTTTTTTATTGGCCGCGTGGTAAGATTTTGTGCTATGTCAGCTATCTTGTCGAGATAGTTGTTTTGGAGCGCTTCTTCGGGGCTGTCTCCACGCCAGGAGTTATCCTGTTGTCTTCCTTCGTGTGTTCTTCATTAGACGTTTTGCCACTGCTTTTGCCATAATAATAATAATAATAATAATAATAATAGACAGTAAACTATATACTTTACACAATTGTATAGCTTAAAAAAAAAAAAAATATATATATATATATATATATATATATATATATATATTGAATGTATTTTCTCATCGACAACTAACATTTATATATAATATTGATATTTCGATAAATATAAGCCGGACGCCAACGGATGATTAATGTGATATAAACGAGCAACATGCGACAACAAAACAGCTCCCGATGTCATGTCAAGAAGGCAACGCATGTCGCTTTTCAGTGACGTGGGGATCACCTGACACTGGCTTCATTAATAAGTATGTGTTTCAGACTTGTCCTGACAACATACAGGCGGTAGTGACTGCATACCGTCACACATCAAGAGACGCTGAGCTATGTAACTTTTGCTGATATTTCTACTGTCTGCAACTGGCTCCAACACAGGCAGTTGTGGGTGATTACTTTCCTTGCCTTCTAAGAGCAGGATTAGAGAATTAATTCCTCAAAAATATTTTTTTATTTGTCAGTTTTATTGGACATAAGGCAAGATGTGCCCGTGAAATGGCTAATGCTCAGCGACCATGACTTAATGTTGAATCAGTTCTCACAACTTAGATTAATCTGGAATACATCGGTGAAATTCAAACAACTGTAATTCTTTATTAGCTTTACTAAAGTCATATCAATAGATAAAACCTTCGCTGATCATGAGACTTTAGAAACAGAGTCTTGCATAGATCACGCACGGTGCCTACTGTTATCCACTCTAATAGACAACTGTTAGGGAAAAGTAAATTTTGCTGCGACACACTGATGCACCTTACAATATAAAAGCTTAATCTATACGTACTCTACGTTGCGTCTTGATTGATGACTTGATTACATATATGGAACTTCGGCGGAGCACATGCACAACTTGCCGGTTATTCTAGTAGTAATATACCAAATTTTGAATCTTCCTATTAAGTACAAAGACGTTAAAAATAAACATTGAAAACCTAAACTAGGCGTAGGGTATACTAAACAAATCAGTTACGTTTGCTGTTGTGCATTCACATGTGGCTATATTTTCAGCTCCCGGGCAAGTCAAGTTTCCAGTACTTTCTTGAGTGAGTTATGTGGTAAAAAGTACACAAGAGGTCCCCGGTAGGCCCTACTCAAGTTCTGCCAAGGTCCGCCGATTTCTGCGTAAACTACTTAATACTTTATCATAGTGCGCCATAGTACCCCTTAAGCCACGAAGATCCCTGCACATGAGCGCGGCCATGTTGGCCGGGTCATCCAGCGAGGTGTAGAGAGAAGGGGAATGACCCGCTTTTAAACAGCATCGGCTGCAATCCACAGCTAGCTGTAGCAATCCGGCGGCTGAAGCCTGCCGTGCCCTCGAGGTGGAAATTTAAAATTCTCGTTATCTCGAATACGGCTGGTCGGAGGGGAAAAACAAGCGAATTTTCTAAAGCATGCCTTCTAAATGCCCCGACATTTAAACACGCGGCTACACTAAGATACATTAACTGAGTCCTGGAAATCTAAGAAACTGTGGAAAACAATCTTTCGGCTGTCTAGATCTTCAAAAACATGAGATGGGCTCCTCGGATTCTGCTTCTGGAAACGGTTTCGGGTTCAAAAAATATTATATATCTCTATCTTAAGAAAAGAAGAAGAAGGAAACATATACATACTTTTTAAGCATGGTCCTGTTCAGGGGTTCAAGCGAGTCGCCGGATGGAGACCTTCGTGCACGGGAGTAATAGGCGGAGGCAGCCAAAATTAAGGCCGCCGAGGTGGCGGAGGACAAACTTTCTATGACGGCCAAAACGGCAGCACTCGAAGGCCTTATAGACCTCATCAAGGAAGGATGGCGCTGTCTATGTGCAAGACTATTGGTCTCACTACGGACAGCATTATTTCCTCACGCGAAACTAGGGTAATTATCACTGCAAAGGATTTCGCAAAAGACAAGGCTCTGCTTAAGAAACCTTCCGGACAATTCCCAACGGCGGAAAAGGTGTCCTCTTTGCGGGCAGGAAGAGTCGTAACCCACAGAAGTAGCGCCCAGCTTAGAAATCAGCTTCCGAATTAGAAAGCCCAGGTGAAACCGAACCTGAGGAGGACTATGACGCTGCAGCGTCTGTTGTCTTAGCAGCTCTCCAGAAGACACTACAGAATAAACACAGCACTGATTCCCAGAACCCCATGACTTTATACATTTCTCCACAATGGGGAGGTCCCACCATAAAATACAGTGAGGGCATGCAGCAGAAAGATAGGGTGTAGAGTCGACATCACCCGAGAGGGGCGAGTGCGGCGCCAACAAAATGTCAATACAATTTCGCGGAGAAAGCAGAAGGAATACATTCCTGTTAGGATCAGACCTGCCGCAGGCTCTTCATCAGATTATTTGATCGCAAGGATGCCCCCACTTCTAAAATATAGAAGGTCATTCCTGATGGAGAGAGGTGATATCATCATAAGAGTTAAAGAACAAAGCCTTGGCAGCAGCACAACCTTTGCAGACGTTTTAAGACAGAAAACAAGTGAAAAGAATGACACCAGGCAATATAACGGCCCAACAGCAATTGTTGTCATCCGTGGAATCAGCGCGTTACTCACGGCGCAATCCATAAAACAAGACATCCGAAAGATACTTAAGGTCCAAGAATTCCACATAGCAGGCTTCGTTCGGAAGCTTCCAGAGCTACCCTTCCCACATGCTAGAACTGCCATGAAACCTGGCACACGGCCTTTGCGTGTAAAAACAAGAAGGCGGATAAGCAGAAATGCTACCACAGTCCAAACATTGACCAAAGGACTGTCTATAGAAGGAAAGTTACATGACCACAAATACTCCTAAAATAGGGAGAAATCCTAGATAAACGAAGTCTTGTTGTGTTCCAGAGGTACGAGAATACAGGAGATCTTACTACCAGGGCCTTCGAGTGCCACAATTGCGATTTGATAGGACGATGGGATACAGTGCTGCGTACACGGCCTTTCAGCCTTACGAACTACACGACTATAATGTTTTAATACACATAAGATACCGTAAATAAAACGCGCTTAAAAAAAATTACACCCGAGAGCACGAGGGGAGCTGGACTAAGAGTGTAATATCGGACTTCAAAACTCAGCATGACTGCTGACACGGGGAACCTGCTGTACAGCTCAAAATCTAACCGGCTGAGGTCAGTTTAAGAGCTACTTGGTTAAGATAAGGGGGGCTACAGTGACACCTATACGCTATGCGAATTTGGGAAAGCGGACGTGTGGAAAACACTGTCCTACACTACAAGGTCTTGACGCACCTCTTCAGGACGTTGTATACCTTAGTTCAAATCCCCTATCTGTCCCCTATCTGGATGCATGTAAATATGCAGAAAGATAAGCGAAGACATAGCCGAATTAAGGAGAATAGCAGGGGTGCCTCTCCTACCCCTTCGAAAAATGCTAGGTATTATCGCGCGTTTTTTATTATGGTTTATTAACACCTAGGTTGGGTAAACTTATAAACATGTACATCAGACACAACAGTGTTTCCTTCACGTCATTAGTTCTTCTCTCATTCTTGCTAGCTCAGCTATTAACTAAACTGCAGGACATGCTGCGGCGTGGTGTCTATCGCCCTGGCCAGAGCACCTCGTGCACCTGCAACGCTCCTGAGGATCATGGAATTCTTCCGTGCTACATAACACGTGATGAAACCCGTGGGCTGCAAACGCCGTAGTTAAATGTCTGCCCTTAAATCCCGCTACTCGCCAGACCGTGATTGTCATCGCTACTGTATTATATATTCATAAATCAATTCCCTTAAATTTTTCAGTCCACTTCAAAGTATTAGCCTCAAACGCTCTCGTTCTAGGTAAACCCCATCGAAGTTGTAATTCCTGTGTCATTAAACTCCCCCCCCCTCTAAGATATGAACTATTCTATTCCCACAAGAATTGGCTAACCCCAAAACTCGTTTGATAAAGAAAAATCTGGCTCTATCTAGTAACTGCAATTCCGCTTCTCCCAATTTTTTCCAAATAAGTGATATACCGAATGTTGTTATTGGTTCTATCTATTATCGAGCGTTTTTTAGAGGACTAACTAAAAAATGCGGTTGCTCACAGTGTACCCACTTCTGGGGAACGCTTGCGCATCGCATTTAGCAGTCAGGGGGCGAGTCTTCTACTCTCGACGGGTGTGTTCTTCGGGAGTCAAGGGTAAAAAGGCGCTTTAGGTAGTTGGACCTCGTGTTCTTTTGTAAAATTGTCTTGAAAGCTTTAGCTGTGGTATTCTAGTAGAAGAGTGATTTCGTCTTTTGTTTGCAGAGGCCACGTAAGTTAAAAGCCGGTGTATTGATTATAAGCAGTAGAGGTGCGCGCGGCTTCGCCCATGCTAGACACCTCAGAGCAGTGTGATCCTGGGGTGCCCTCCGGTCCACGCAGCTAGTCTTTGATGTTGTGGACTTGGATGCGGAGACTGGAATCTGAAGCACCCTTTTGTAGGCCGTTTCACTCCTTCTGTCATTGACTGGATTGCTTTCTCCCGCTGCACGTGTTCGGTATCCCTGTCTAGAGTGACTCCGAGGTACCTCATCTTGTTAACGAGTGCAATCTCCTGGTCCTCTAGATGGAAGCGAAGGGCGAGGCAGTCCTCCGTCCCACGAGGAGTATGGCCTTGATTTGGCGCAAGTAAAAAGAAACGTTCTTCCTAAGGGGAGCCTCCAGGATGACTCTGCACGGTATGCTGTTAAAAGCGTTTCGAACGTCAAGTTAGATGGCGAGGTAGTGGTCTCTTCTGCTAGACGGGGACTGGTGAAGGAACTCGGCCTGCGTCTGGATTTGCTCTATGGCATCGAATGTTAAGAGACCTTTGCGAAACACGTGCTGATCGTGCTTTAGCCATGAAGCCGAGCAGGCAGATAGTGCGGCAATAGCCTGAGCCTTTAAGTTTGAGGACTAAGCCTTCGGTTTTCTATGCGCCATTAAAAGAGCCCGACGGAAGCATCCCCGTCGCCGCTTCTGGGATGCCTTCATTAGCGTCCAGACCGCGCAGACTGAGGCACCGTCTGGGCCCAGCGCCTTTCCCTATTTAAAGTGTGCCACGGCATCCTGCACCTCTTGCAAAGTGACCTCCTGGGGGTCCTCTTCATTCTTCCCTAGGGCTTTGGGTGGAAGGCGCGGTTGAAAGGGTGGCTACGGTCGCTTCTCGCGCCTCTTCTAGTATTGTCTTTACCCTACGTTTAAAGAAGGGGGGGACTCCCTACCCATCTTATATGGGCGGCCCTAGGGATCGGCCTTCAGCTCCTCAAGAAAGGCCCTCCATGAGCGTTTCTTATTCCTAGAGGGCCTTTCTAGGAGTCCTCCAAGAGAGACTTCAAGCCTTTTCTTGACCTTTTGTTGTGCATGTGGGCCCTTTTGCTGGGAGTGCTCTTCTTGCTGATTTCTTCCCCTCTCCCCCTAGGCGCCGTGAAGGCGACGGCGAGGTGCCGGTCCTGTGCCCGAGACAAGCACTCAAAGAGTTTGCCGATTCCCCTCTGCTCATCCTGGGTTGTCATATGGCGGGGTATCGGCTCAAGGTACCTTGAGTTCAAAACGCCTTTTGCTGCTCCTGATCCAGGAGATCCTTGTTCAGGAGAGACGTTGCATCCTGGGGGAGCTAGAACGTCACCAAGGCCCTGGTGGTGGGCTCGCCGTCATCCTCCGATTCTCTTATTTGGCGTTACACAACCACCCCTTTTCTGTGCGCGCCCTCGCCGGCAATCCGCTGGAATTGGCAGACCAGATTCTGCCAGGTGGTTTTGCCCGAAGGGTAAGAGAGCGCTTGAGGTCCTCCTTTGGATCGCAGGTTTTAATAATAGCGGTTATTTTTTGGCCTGCCGCTTTACGAGCAGGATGTACATTGGCACCCCGAGTTCGCAGTCTTGTTGACGCTCAGTGCGCCGACTTTCTCCTGTGTCCTGGCTTCATTTACCGTGACACGAAGTCAGCCTTTGCCAGGCTATTTAGCATTGTGTCTATTTTTTTTTTTATTGGCCGCGTGGTAAGATTTTGTGCTATGTCAGCTATCTTGTCGAGATAGTTGTTTTGGAGCGCTTCTTCGGGGCTGTCTCCACGCCAGGAGTTATCCTGTTGTCTTCCTTCGTGTGTTCTTCATTAGACGTTTTGCCACTGCTTTTGCCATAATAATAATAATAATAATAATAATAATAATAGACAGTAAACTATATACTTTACACAATTGTATAGCTTAAAAAATATATATATATATATATATATATATATATATTGAATGTATTTTCTCATCGACAACTAACATTTATATATAATATTGATATTTCGATAAATATAAGCCGGACGCCAACGGATGATTAATGTGATATAAACGAGCAACATGCGACAACAAAACAGCTCCCGATGTCATGTCAAGAAGGCAACGCATGTCGCTTTTCAGTGACGTGGGGATCACCTGACACTGGCTTCATTAATAAGTATGTGTTTCAGACTTGTCCTGACAACATGCAGGCGGTAGTGACTGCATACCGTCACACATCAAGAGACGCTGAGCTATGTAACTTTTGCTGATATTTCTACTGTCTGCAACTGGCTCCAACACAGGCAGTTGTGGGTGATTACTTTCCTTGCCTTCTAAGAGAAGGATTAGAGAATTAATTCCTCAAAAATATTTTTTTATTTGTCAGTTTTATTGGACATAAGGCAAGATGTGCCCGTGAAATGGCTAATGCTCAGCGACCATGGCTTAATGTTGAATCAGTTCTCACAACTTAGATTAATCTGGAATACATCGGTGAAATTCAAACAACTGTAATTCTTTATTAGCTTTACTAAAGTCATATCAATAGATAAAACCTTCGCTGATCATGAGACTTTAGAAACAGAGTCTTGCATAGATCACGCACGGTGCCTACTGTTATCCACTCTAATAGACAACTGTTAGGGAAAAGTAAATTTTGCTGCGACACACTGATGCACCTTACAATATAAAAGCTTAATCTATACGTACTCTACGTTGCGTCTTGATTGATGACTTGATTACATATATGGAACTTCGGCGGAGCACATGCACAACTTGCCGGTTATTCTAGTAGTAATATACCAAATTTTGAATCTTCCTATTAAGTACAAAGACGTTAAAAATAAACATTGAAAACCTAAACTAGGCGTAGGGTATACTAAACAAATCAGTTACGTTTGCTGTTGTGCATTCACATGTGGCTATATTTTCAGCTCCCGGGCAAGTCAAGTTTCCAGTACTTTCTTGAGTGAGTTATGTGGTAAAAAGTACACAAGAGGTCCCCGGTAGGCCCTACTCAAGTTCTGCCAAGGTCCGCCGATTTCTGCGTAAACTACTTAATACTTTATCATAGTGCGCCATAGTACCCCTTAAGCCACGAAGATCCCTGCACATGAGCGCGGCCATCTTGGCCGGGTCATCCAGCGAGGTGTAGAGAGAAGGGGAATGACCCGCTTTTAAACAGCATCGGCTGCAATCCACAGCTAGCTGTAGCAATCCGGCGGCTGAAGCCTGCCGTGCCCTCGAGGTGGAAATTTAAAATTCTCGTTATCTCGAATACGGCTGGTCGGAGGGGAAAAACAAGCGAATTTTCTAAAGCATGCCTTCTAAATGCCCCGACATTTAAACACGCGGCTACACTAAGATACATTAACTGAGTCCTGGAAATCTAAGAAACTGTGGAAAACAATCTTTCGGCTGTCTAGATCTTCAAAAACATGAGATGGGCTCCTCGGATTCTGCTTCTGGAAACGGTTTCGGGTTCAAAAAATATTATATATCTCTATCTTAAGAAAAGAAGAAGAAGGAAACATATACATACTTTTTAAGCATGGTCCTGTTCAGGGGTTCAAGCGAGTCGCCGGATGGAGACCTTCGTGCACGGGAGTAATAGGCGGAGGCAGCCAAAATTAAGGCCGCCGAGGTGGCGGAGGACAAACTTTCTATGACGGCCAAAACGGCAGCACTCGAAGGCCTTATAGACCTCATCAAGGAAGGATGGCGCTGTCTATGTGCAAGACTATTGGTCTCACTACGGACAGCATTATTTCCTCACGCGAAACTAGGGTAATTATCACTGCAAAGGATTTCGCAAAAGACAAGGCTCTGCTTAAGAAACCTTCCGGACAATTCCCAACGGCGGAAAAGGTGTCCTCTTTGCGGGCAGGAAGAGTCGTAACCCACAGAAGTAGCGCCCAGCTTAGAAATCAGCTTCCGAATTAGAAAGCCCAGGTGAAACCGAACCTGAGGAGGACTATGACGCTGCAGCGTCTGTTGTCTTAGCAGCTCTCCAGAAGACACTACAGAATAAACACAGCACTGATTCCCAGAACCCCATGACTTTATACATTTCTCCACAATGGGGAGGTCCCACCATAAAAATACAGTGAGGGCATGCAGCAGAAAGATAGGGTGTAGAGTCGACATCACCCGAGAGGGGCGAGTGCGGCGCCAACAAAATGTCAAGACAATTTCGCGGAGAAAGCAGAAGGAATACATTCCTGTTAGGATCAGACCTGCCGCAGGCTCTTCATCAGATTATTTGATCGCAAGGATGCCCCCACTTCTAAAATATAGAAGGTCATTCCTGATGGAGAGAGGTGATATCATCATAAGAGTTAAAGAACAAAGCCTTGGCAGCAGCACAACCTTTGCAGACGTTTTAAGACAGAAAACAAGTGAAAAGAATGACACCAGGCAATATAACGGCCCAACAGCAATTGTTGTCATCCGTGGAATCAGCGCGTTACTCACGGCGCAATCCATAAAACAAGACATCCGAAAGATACTTAAGGTCCAAGAATTCCACATAGCAGGCTTCGTTCGGAAGCTTCCAGAGCTACCCTTCCCACATGCTAGAACTGCCATGAAACCTGGCACACGGCCTTTGCGTGTAAAAACAAGAAGGCGGATAAGCAGAAATGCTACCACAGTAGTCAGGAGGATCATCTCAGCCGTGAAATGTAAAGCGTTACTTCCTAAGTGCTACTTATGTAACAACGAGGGCCACAGAGCCAGACATGGGCATGACTAGAGGCCTGACCTAGTGTGACTCCTCCGCACAAAAATGATAGGCGAAATAAGCATCATTCAGGCCAACCGCAATAGGATCAGGCCGGTCTATGATATAAAAAAGAAATAGCATGGAGCCTGATGTAATGGCCCTCAGCGACCCTAACAAGAGAAAAGCCGAAGAACCAGATACACGGGACAAGGCAGGGCATTAAATGCATTTTTTTTAGGTTTAAACAGTTTTAGAGCCTGACGACCAGACTACTGGATACAATGATGAATGGCCTCAGCCACATATAAAGACAATGACAAAACGGGCAGGGCAGTGTGTGTAATAGCCAAGATCCTACCGAACAATTATGGCTCCCGGGCCCGCACGAAGGCGCTGCTCTTTGATGACGTTTGCGGAATCAGTAGCATTAGTTGGAGCGCCAGTTTGGATAAGGGTAACTCTCAAAACGAACAAGGCAAAGCAAATGCTACGAACGAGCCAGAAAGTAATCCAGCGGTACCGCACGGTCAGCACGAATGCTGCTCTGGTACTGGCAGGATCGAAGCGATTGTAGGACCTAGGTGCCCCGAAGAAGACAGAAAAAGACAGGGAGAGGAATGTCACATTTTTTTCTTTTTGAAGGCGAAAGCTACATACATATTGTTTATTTCGCAATAATTTTGCATTTCAAATGTCACAATTGAAACATGTGGCCACCCCCCGATGGAAGCAGCGGCAAACGACAGACACTTTTTCAATCCCAAAGCAGCCGTAGAGAAGCGCAGCTTGAAGAAAACGGGCTTGCACAAGTGTGTTGGACAAGTTCGGGAACCCGTGGACTGCCCCAGCCAATCCGCCATATGATCTGAAAGGGCGCTCGCCACCACATTTCTATGAAAATCCTAACTACCAGGGAGTAAAACTTAATAAGGGAAGTGCGTTTAGTGGGTATGGGTCTCAACGGGATAACATCCCACCGTTAGGGTCGAGTCCCACACTGCTTGAGACAGAAACTCGTAGCGATAGTGCGCAACTGCGTTTAATACTTCGTCCACAAAAAAAATTATTAAAAAGGTCGCCTCTGACTCTAGCATTTTGGCGCGTCTTGCGGTAAAAGTGATACGACGACGTTCAAAGTATGTTCATGACATTATTTTGTACCTAATGAGGAAAGTAACACAGTCACACACATATATATATATATATATATATATATATATATAATTTTCCAGTTTCATAATTAATGTCTTTTTTGGTGGATGAGGGTTAAATGCAGTTCCGCACGGGCGCAGGCGATAATCCGCCTGCACAGCGCTGCCTGGTGGCCGAAACGGGAACTACGGCAGGTCACTCTGACGGCGGACGGCGGGCAAGGCGGGTGTGCTTCTGCAGCAGTCCAACGGCAGGCGTAGCACAGCACGTGAATCACAAAGTAACATGCTCTACGCCAGCTAAGCAAATGTGAATTGCTAGGGCACTTTTTGTTGTACGTTCCAACAACCTAAAGCGCCAGCGATCAATCACTCCAAAAGCCATGGCGCGTTGTGAGTTCGTAAACGGATCGTTCGCTTGGCGGATGGCCAAATGGGCACATCGTAAATCAAATAGTACTCGCCTGTTTGGCAATTAATTACGTTCGTCTTGCAGGAGCGCGCATGCTGAAAACAAACATATGTGGTCGTGATAATTGTTGGCACACATGTTAGTTATTAAGTTAGATAAATGTTAGTTATTAAGAGTGATTTTATGTTATGTCATACGACTAGAAAGCATACCAGGTCAGCCCCTACTGCGAACTCTGACCGTCATAGAGCAATAAACGCTTATGGCGACGCAGCCGCCAGAAAGCTGCTCTGATTTAATACCTTAGACCGTCTCGTCTCGATTCGCAAACTCGCTGCAGTTTGCTGGGGAAGCACCCTTAACATCCGTCGAACTCGTCATTTCTGCCGCCATCAACGCCGTGTACAGAACGTTATCATATCCGCGTGTAATACATATTAACCTCCCACCTCGGCCGAAATTGTATAGCAGTATATCGACGCCAGGAGGAGGGAGGTTCTCGTGTCCCCTCGGCATCCCCCCCCGGTTTCAAGGTAGACCTCCAGATACCTGGCAGTTTTCTGCACCGTAATCTGGTGGCCGGCAACCCCCAACCAAACCGCCCCGGGTGCGCTCGCGGCCTGTCAAATACAATGCCTCGGTCTTCTAAGAGGCAAGCTGAAGATCGTTAACCTCCATCCACTCATTAGTATTTTCGAAAGCCAGATTTGCTACAGTCTCCAGAGAGTCATCTTGGCGAGCCAAGACCGCAAGATCATCGGCGTAGGCTATGGCTTTGAGACCATCCGGCATGTTCGGCATTTGCAGCAGTTTAATGATGTACTCCTGCTCAACAATGAGTAAAAATAATTGTCTTGGACTCAAGCTGCGCTTCTGGTTGGTGCTGGTGGTTTGAGGGTGCGCAGTGCGGTTGATTTTGCCCTATCCTGGAATTATTGCATTTTTCGCTAACTTTCGCGACCAGTGGGATTTAATGTCGGAGCACAAAACACGAGGGCCTCTGGACCGGATCGTTGTAGCTCGAATTCAACGCTGGCTTAAAATCAAGTTCCCGACAGGAGCCCTTTTGAAAGCGTGCTATCAACAAATAAGTGTCAAGTGGCTTCAAGCCCCCTCCTTGTCGCAGATGGGAACGATGCTGGACAACGATACACTCCGCATCGCTTCCGGCTTGCGGACGGTAAATGTTATATGCGCACCCTACCCATGCAATCTGTGCAGGTCACGTCACATTGCTTTAATGATGTGATCTTTCGCGCTCTTCAATGGGCCCACATGAGGCACTGAAAGAACCTGTCGATTTCAGTCGGGACAGCCAGCTGAAAAGGTCAGACGGAAAGACTCTCATCCCGTAGGAGCATAATCGTTTTGGTCGACGGTGTCGTGTGCACTGGCCAGAAGCTTCGTTATGTGCACGAGCCGGCGCGCACGCCCGGCTCGCCGAGGACCGAACATTGACGAAATACCAAGACTTATCGCCGTAATTATTAGCTCATCCAATCGCCATAGAAATGTCGATGGCTCGATCGAACTGGAGTCTATTAAATTTATTAAGGAACTGGGCCGGAGAGTCATCGCTGCAACTCAGGACCTCCGCGCTAGTGAATACCTGCGCATAGCAATCGAAGTTTAGCGCAGCAACACTGCGGCTGGGGAAGGGTCTCTTGTTTCAGCCGTAGCGCTTTCGGAGATCCCGCTGGAATTTTACTAATCCCCATACTCGTTTTTTCGTGCAAAAAACTAAATTTGTCTCACTTGAGTGTTGAGTGGTTCTACTAACAGTAATTGTTTGTACCGCTAGCGGACAGTCTAGTTCGTTCACAGTTTGATATGCGCAGGTTGCCATCGAAGTGAGCGTCATACATCACACTGAGGATGTTAGTCGCATACGTGAGCTTGTAAACTTGGTACCCGATGAACAAGCATGAAAAAGATCGCATGTCCAGGGTAAAAAGGCTATTTTTGAATTGCTCACTAGGACTGCGTTCCTCTCAACCAGAGCATCAAAGTGGAAGCTTTAAAATGGCTGCTCGCGAGAACTCGTCGTGCTCGGCTCAAACGTCAATAGTAAAAGTAATTTCAGCAAATGGTGTTTTTTGGGCCATCCACCGACAGACACAAGCATATCTGTTTGTCAATCTTTAGTCAACCAGTAGAATTACAGCCCCCCAACATGCCACATATTTGCCAGATGTGATCCTGGCGGATTTAGTTTTTCCTCAAACTACAATTGTCCCTCTAGGGAGAGGGTTTCAGCGACGTAGCATTGATTTTCCAAAGGCGTTCCACAGCCTACACGACCGGCCCTTTGAGTTTATGGCAAAGGAAAAAAGGGATGTATACATAGTACATTTCGTTATCATTAAACATTTTATTTCGGGGTCGTCTTGGAGTTATAAAGCCGACTGTGTACACGCACTGTGATGGCCTATGAATAGACACTTCTTGCGTGAAAATAGACATGTGCCCGATTACAGAACTGCTCGAATGGATGGTGATGACTGCACATATGTCCGAGTCGTATGCTCACTTTGAATATAAATCATCATCAGAATCTCAAAATCTCAACAGAGACTTCAAACGTACAAATCGCGCGTATCTATGTTTCGACAACAAATTGGGCAAATAGTGTTTACAATCTAATTTTTCTCATCTAGGCAGCGATGGTCAGCACTTCTTTACCCTGCAATGATTGCAATATGATTGCAAAAGCCACTTTGAGATGTTCCCTTACTGACACACCGGTTAGGGTGCTAAATGTTGTTACAGGCTTTGTAGGTGTTCTGTTTGCATACGTATTCAATATCATTTATTCGTTTAAAATTTCTTCGTAGGTCTCCAACGACCGCTTTCTTCAAGAGATCAAAATAGCTACCGACCAACTACTCGCAAATAATTTGTCCTTAAGTGTATTGAAAGCTGCGGCCAGGCCCAACTAGCTAGACATGGAGAGATCTTTGCCGTGATGTCTAATACATTATATGAATTCAGAAAGGCTGATTTAACCGAGCTTGTCCTATGTGAAGTGTTATCTCTGAGTTGATATGACGAGGTGCGGATGCCAGTGAGGCCGTGCTCGGTGCGCCTATGAAGTGTCTAAGAGGTTTCTAAGTGGTTCGCATCTTTTTTCTAAAGTAGATCTTTACAAATGAACACAGGCGATAGATAATCTATCAGAGAAGTTTTTACGGCAGTTAGGGCACCTCAAGAGTCTGAACTTCGTTCACTTTGTCTCATTACTTAGATAAATGTAGACAAAGTATTTACAATAATGTATGTATAAAATAATGTTGTCTAAGTCAATGGTTTTCACTTCCAAACAGTCCCTCTTAGAGGATGTGCAGCACGTTGGCATAGTCCCAGAACAAACTGCCACTGAAATTGAATCGTTGCACTCACAGTTGAATGTTGCAAAAACTATAAGTGTTGTATATATATATATATATATATATATATATATATAGATATTCATCACAATATTTTTTATATATATATACCGACGTCCAGGCATGCCCCGAAGAAAGTCGATGGCCTTTTGTTGCCACAAGTAAGGTTTAAAAGCGCTCGGTACAAGATTTAAGTCGCTCGACATTGTAAGGGTGCGAGCGATTAGTAACATTCAAATAAAAGGGTGCGATCAAACAGCATGCGCCCATTTAACTATGTGCTAATATTGCAGCAGTCGTCACGTCTATGTGGTCAAACGCGACCATTGGTATAATATTTGCAATGTAAACAGTTAGAATTTAGAAAATTGTTCCGATTGCTGCATGATTTCGACAGCACAAATCAAACAGCACGTTCAGGCATTTTAGATTTTGTAACCGCATATAGTGAGTAACTCAGTGCGCGCTTTAAACACTGTACAGCCGGTGGTAGTCTCTTGGCAGCATCTTAGCCTGAGGTGCGGGAGAAACGTATTCTTGCCTATACGTCGTACAACAGTTTCATATATTTAGCTTAGCAAGGCTCCCCAATGGGAGAAGAAGGCAGCTTGCACAAACGACTATAAGGTATAGACATGGTATGAATAAAACAGAGTTAATGATTTGAACATTCATGCTTCTTATTACTGATGTTGTAGTCAAGTGCACCACGCTTTAGCATAACACTTGTGTTCGGTAAGAGAGGTATGCCATTTTAGAGCACCCGCGAGCAACGAAAATCGCGCAAATAAGCGGCTATGTATACCTAGTTTAAAATCACGAGTCCGTCAAAGGCAAAGTCTTGATCAAAAAATGTATACAGTGGAAAGTTTTCCAAGCATTTAACATAACGCAGGAGGACACGGTATTATATAGGGAATTGCGCGATCAGTCGATAATGTTTGGCCTGGTCTTTTTGGGCCTCTCCTATGGAGGGGAGATATAAACATAGATCAGGGTCAGAGGCTCGGCAAGGACAAGTGCAAACAATTTTACGTACTAAGGATTGTAGTGGGTCTAGGGTTGGATAATAGGGAATATAGGCAAGAGTACTCCGGATATTGTGCCGATCCCTTTGAAGCACAAAGTAAGTGGCAAGTTCAGCTCTCTAGAATCGCATTTCCTAGGAATCTTCTGCCTGAGGAAATCCAAGATGCCATAGTCTGCTTAAAACATGAGAACACGTTTGGCCGCGGTCTAATATGCAATGAGCATATCAGGGTGCCGTGCATCGTTATGGACCTTCTTATTCAACGAGTGCGGTCCGATGAATCGCATCCTGTCCGCCCGTTATGAATGGCGTGCAATCATATCTATACACGACCTAGAATACGCACAACGTTCCGGGCGCTTTGCAAATAGATAGATAGATAGATAGGTTTTATTATTCTCATAAGTGGTTTACATTTGTACAGAGGTTCACAGCTCCTCAAAGCCACCAAAGGCTAGTATGGAGTGTTTATATTGCATGTCTTTTTATAATTTTATTTACTGTCATTATAATTATTATCATGTTCGGCTTATGTTAGTAAGGTACCTAAATAGTATTGCTTCGCACTTTGTTTGAATATTGTCAAAGAAGAGGTTGCGCGCACATCTGCGGGGAGCTTGTTCCAATATGTGGCACCGAGATTTGATATTGAGAAACGAGATTGGTTACATGAAGCTGTAGACAAGATCAGAAGTTGTGTGTGTGATCCCCTTGTGTTCATGGTTGATGTCGAATGGGAAAGATTGAGCAGGTTGGGATGAAGTCCCATTAAAATTCGTTTGATCTCTATTACGACAGACATCTCTATTTGCAGAGGGTAAGGCAGAATCGACATCTCTACGTATTTATAACGAAGGGACTCCCATGGTGGATATCCCCATATTACGCGCAAGGCTCTTTTTTGCAAGCGATGTATGGGGCATAAAAAACGCATATAAGTCATTCCAAATATTTCGACTGCGTAAGTCAGATAACTATGAACGTAGGCGTAGTACATGGCGAGCAGACAATCACGGGGCAGAATATTACGACTCTTGAACAGAGCAGCAATGCTCCCTACAATCTTTTTACGAATGTGATCTGTATGAGCTTTAAACGATAACCGGGAATCCAGGACAACGCCTAGGAATTTTGTCTCATTCATCATCCTAAGAGTGTGGTTTCCGCATTGAAATGTCTCATTGTTCATACTTAGGACACCTCTCGGCGATAAGAACTGGATAACACCGGATAAATGCACTGGATTTAACACTGGATAAATGCACAACAAAAATACAGAGGCAAGCACACGAAACCCTCTTGATAAACGTACCGCCGTTAACTAGCAGAAACTTGTAGGGTAAAGCTGAAAAAGTATAGTTCAAGCAAGGGAGGCCAGGCTCAATGAAATTTGACATACGTTGTCTCATACACACGAGGCATCTATAATCGTTACCAGGCCGCCAGAACTACGTCTTAGAGCTGGCGGTCAGCATGTACTGCCATTATTCAGCTAAGCCTACTCGTGGACCGCAAGCCGCGAAAGCAGAAGCAAGCAACAAAAAGCAGATGGCAACGATGCTTGTCGAACCCCAGATTGGAAGATGCCACGCGAGAAATGTGAGGGAGGAGACAGATGGTAATAGACAGCCGAAAGTTGTACAAAATAGGGCAATACATGAAGACCATATGGCCGAAACAGACATCGACGAGGTATGAATGCTTCCCTACATTGTTCCTATATCACCTCTTTATGAGGGAGGGCGGGGAGGAGAAAGACGGGCATTGGCAACCAATCAGGCTGCCACTAGGTGTGAGCGCATACGAAGTTATCTCACAGTATTAAAGTGGTAGAGAAACGTGCATTGGTTAGGTAGAAGCACAGAGGTAGAGAGGCGGGGAGGATTGCTATGCTAACAACATTGGCATCGAGTCCTGGCACATCCCCAAGGGAATAGGGCACCAGGTGTGCATAAATAAATAGGCTTCGCAGAAAATGGCGCGCCTTCCTATTGAACTAGCTATCCATCTTGTAATGTACTTCTAAATGATGTAAGTTGCCGACAACGGGCTTGATGGTTGATAATCTATTTCTAGTCCAGATAGATTACCAAAAATGCTGTACAATAATAAGTTGAAATAAGTACATCATCCATATATAACCGGTATGAGCATATGACAACACGGCTGGCTGCTCAAGGCAGGTACAAAACACAAATATGAAATAATTAAAAAATCATGCCTTAGAGCATATATATATACTTTGTCTAAAGTTTGCAACGTCTCTCCAATACAGGCAAGGCAGTTGGCATTTATTTAGTCATCCAGCACAAGCACCAGTCACATAAAAACGGACCCTATGCTATATAAAAAAACGCTATATATGCTATAAAACATATATAGAATATATGCTATATAAAAAAGCTATATATGCTATATAAAAAGCTATATATGCTATATAAAAAAGCTATAAATGCTATATAAAAAAGCTATATATGCTATATTATATATATTCGCAGTGATCAACTGAGGCAATAATAATAATAACATACAACTACTGGTGCAAACACACTTATTAAATAATTCAAATACGATCATAATACATTTTGTTGTTGTTGTCTATAGCGAGTTTATTGTTCTTGTTGTTGTGTTTGCTACTTTGATTGCTGTCATAGTGTTTGATGACAGTTGTCGTGCATACCGGACTGCGCTTGAGTAATGATTTCGCATCCCTCGACAGGCGGGATTTAGAACGGCTGCTAAATGATTGAGATGGTTGTCGCTCGAAACCGTAGGCGTAGATGGCCGCGCGCAATAGTTCTTCACGAAGATCCATGTCCATAGTTCTTCACGAAGATCCATGTCCATAGTTCTTCACGAAGATCCATGTCCATAGTTCTTCACGAAGATCCATGTAGAACGCCGACATCCGCTTTCCGTCTGTGTAGTTGCTCTGAAATGCAGTTAGGTCAGTGAGAAAACAGACAACATCGGTAGGAATATATACATTCCAATTGGTCTGTAATCTTCTGTTTCTATAGTGCCACAAACATCTGCTACGAACGTCTAAAAGTAGAGTGTTGTCAGAGTGTAACAAAAATTATATATAAATATATATATATATAGGCAAAGAGAAGGAAAAACGCCCTACGTTACCTGAGGACGATTTGAATACTCACTCGCACAAGCGAAAACGTAAACGTTCAGTTTGACGAGGCCGTCTGGATTCATGCCGGGGACACGTGACGTCATGACATCATCCTCTTCGTCCTGCTGCAGGATGAGATCCGGGCATCCTAGTCGATCGAAATTTTGCATGACACCGAAATATTCACCCACAGCAGGACAATTGCATGATTGCGCATTGCTTTGGAGATGACCTTAAAACAACATTTGTCACAACAACAGCGCAGCAGCATCATCATCACCAACAACAATAGCAACATTAACAACAACATAATTGTATCGGGTACTAAGAATCAATGATTTCGCCATTTTTTCCATGATCGTGCAGATTCTGATTATTTGGATTATATATCCTGCCAGATTTTTCCAACCTATGCATGTCTCGTGCTGCCTTGGCAACAGATAAGCAAATCATACAGAATTCAGGCAAACCATAGGTTTTTCTACTCAAAACGCATGTTATATGCGTATGCCTACGTAAAAAGCTTAGCAGTTATATATCATGTCATACGTGTTGGCGAGTGGGAAAAAAAATAGAAGGTTGCAAAACGCGTAGAAAGCAGCTATGACAGCCAGTCATAAACACTCATACGGAACACCTAAGCGATGTGTTTGCCTGAATGTTTGCTCGCCATATACAATATAATCAATGTATATAGCCATAACTGGTCATACATAATACAAAATACACTTTACACAAAAGTACAAAAAATCAAACTTTGAACAATATTTGCGATTGGTTGTATTGTTAGAGACGTAGCTAGCTAGCTTTTTTTTCTAAACTTTGGCGAGAGACGTACTATACCATGGAGCCGACTTAATTTGACGTCATGTACGATGACGGATAGAAAATATACGGGACCTGATGCCAACTTTGAAAATTATTCTATGCAGGGAAGGTGTCCTGCGCACTGGAACCGAGCCGATCGGTTAATGCCCCGGTCCAAGGATGAGGCAGAATCGAGGGGGGCGGACATGTTAAGATATCTAGGGTCTCCCCCCCCCCAACAGTCCGGCTGTGGCAGCAGCATGACCGCTGACTCTCAGCGGAACTCACGGTTTTTCTATGCTCAATTTTTATTTCATATTTATTCACTCAGGTTGATTAGCGATTATAATCACAAATACATAACTTTAACAACTATAAGGACAATGAGTCAAGACTATCACCGGGTGATCTGCATATGTATGGATACATACACATGCATATATATACTCATATACACGCATATATATATATACATACACATATATAAAATATATAAGCTACAAGGCCCTACAATGACGGGCTAATTCATTTAAAGATTGCACAAGATTGCATTTTGCGGCATGGTATCTTCGGCAGAGTTCACCGCAGCGGCGGCATACACAAGTCTCACATGGTTCATGGAATTCAGCGCGTTGACATAAAATGTGACGAAAGCCGTGTTCTGCAAATCGTGTTATCACGTGCCTGTTGCTACGCTCTGGCCCCTTCCACTCCGCATTTCTCATCGCTCCGGTATTGAAGAATTCCGGGCCGAGTTCGGAAAATTTCGCCTCCTATTTTCTAATGCAGTCGTTGCGTGGTGTGGTTTGCGGGACGTTATAACGGCGCCTTAGGTCTTCTAAACAACGTGGACAGCCTGCTAATAGGAAGACGAGGCGGTTGCGCGTTAACGTATGGAGTCCCAGAGTCCCCCGTTTCAGGAAAGCTGCTTTTATCATCTATGCTCAATGAGCATCACCAGCGATCAACAACTGGAATCGACCCCCGGCGACTCCCCGCTAGCTGACAACCATCCTAGACCAGTATACTAGTCTCCTAGACCACGCCGCCACGTATTTGTAGTGTATGGTTTGGTCAATAGCCGTAGAAATACTAGTAGTACAAGGTATACAATATGTTCTATACGTAGTATTAGTAGTAGAGGAAGTTGTTCATGCAATGATACCGTGGTGAGTGTAAATTAAAAAAAAAACATGGCGGCGATTTGTATTTGTGGTGATTCGGTTAACAACAGCCGCAGTAGTAGTAGTAGTAGTAATTATACGACGCAATCACAGCAGTAGCAACAGCAGCAGCATAAATCAAATAAGCAAGGCGGAGATATCTGTTTTGGTTTTGTAAAGCGCCGCTGCCTCCCCTCCCCCCGCCCCCCTATTTTTTGGCGGAGCCCCAACCCACGGTCACTGGGTAAGCAGACGCAAACGTTTAAAAACGAAGCTTTTCCGCACTGCGTCATATAGTAAGTCTATAATAGGAGTTGGGTGACGCCCTTCCGAGGATCGTTATCAAACAGTTTATCGGATACAGTGGCGGCTCGTTTTGTACAGACATCCACACAGAACACACTCACACACAGACACACGAATGTTAGTGTCAATCTAGATATATATATTATATATATATATATATACATATATATATATATATATATATATATGTATATATATATATATATATATATGAAGAACAAGCGGTGCCGTCACAATCCCACTACGGCGAACTGATAGCATCGATAAATAGATAAAAGCGAATTTTGTTGTTGCTCGTAAAAATATATCATACAGTCATTGTATCTCCTGCTTCTTGTTAAAAGTAGCGTAGTTTTTGTATTCTCGTTTTACGAGCAGATCAAATCTATTACTGTGATTCACGGTTGGCCTGCGACCAACTCTTAAGAAGATACATAGAAAACGTACACAGATTCAGAAATTAATAATCCCTTTATATATGAATGAAGGTATCCGCTTCATCATAGCAGTGGTACTTTATGTCCACTTCAAACACAACAGCGTTCAGCGGCAGCAGCGCATATTTTGTCTCGCCGAAGACCAAGGAAGGCACTGAATAGCAGTAGAAACATCGTCATCGCATCGTTATTGCTGTTTGAAAGCAGGGAAAACTAAAAGCAACAGGCTAGGTCCGTGGTAGAACTGATGTTCTTTCTCTCCCCGCAATGATCAATTTGATTCTGGCCAAAAGCCTGTATAAGGTGCTAAGACGGTACGAGCTGCGAACGGCGAAGGATGCAGCCATTAGGTAGGCACAAGGTTTTTTTTCCGTCTATGAAGCATTGCGAAAAGCAGTCCTGTGGACGTTAAATCTTGGCTAAGGTTCATCCCAGAAAGTATTTTTAGGTAGGCACAAGGTAATAGAAATCATAATCATATAAAAATGGTGTTCTAGTTCACATTTGCCTAAACAGGGTGCATTTAAGTAAATACTAATAATCGTACTTTTTGGGGCTTTTACAAGGGTTCTTTTTATCAATATGTACATGTATCACAATTACTATCATATGACTAAGATAACATTCACAATATTGCCTATGTTATTATAATTATAGCTAACCACTAGACATCATCTTGGCGCTGTCTCTCTGTAGTTCCAATGACACTCTTTGTCGGGGGAACCCGGTCGATCTTGGCTCCGCTGTGGCCTCGAAGAGCTTCTTCTTCTGAATAATAATAATAATAATATAGCGGGCTGCGGTTGCTGCGACTGAGAGCGCATGCCTGCCTTTGAAAATAAGCCACATTTTTCATCATGTCACGTCATCATGTATAGACAACCTAGACAGCACGCCTTTTTTGTGCCGTTTTCTCATCAAAAAAAGAAAACGAGAAACGAAGTTGAAACCAGTTGAAAGCACACGTTTCGTCCGAATGCCAAGCTCGCTAAGCACTGTACTGTGTAGCAAAACTTAGTGGTGGGCGAATTACTTTGTCGTCGTCGTCGTCACACAACACTCGGCAATATTCACCCTTTGCCCACCCGTCTACAGTTGGCTACCTGGCTAGCTGGCTACCTTTCAAGGGGCTTTTTTCTTCGTATTAGTTGGCAATCATATATACAATATATTGGAATTCCTGCCACGTCCTGGCAAGGGCTGGTGTTGCGCTTGCCAGCCCTGCAGTACATGACTGATGGTTTTTCGCCTCGACGTCATTCTTGTCACTCACTCCCTCACTCAGTGTTCTTGTGATTATATGAGTATGAGTATTATTAGTCTAGCCGCAGCAGAAGCAACAGCAGCAGCTGCTGTTGTTATGATTAGGTAACTAGTAGAAAGCGTGTGCGCGCGTCGTTTCGACCGGGCCATGGCATGACCGCGGCGACATGACGACCGGCTTCCTGCTGTGAAAGCCGTTTACCGACCCTCGAACGAACGGTCGGCATCGTTGAAGAAGACTGAATATTTCCACAGCAGCACGGAAGACAACGACACCGTCGCTTGCCTTTTGCTACTCACCAGTCAGACATCAACTACAGCAACAGCAGCTGCAGCAGCAGCGGCTGCAGGACAGTCGTCAACAGTGACTAAGATGACGAGCAAACAAACAGCTATTAGAATTCTGACAAATCAGCATAACCACCACCACCACTATTACCATTATCCTCATCACCACCTCCTGATACTTGTCAACAATAGAGCAAGTATCTACTAACTACGGGAGGGGGGGGGGCAATCAGTTCCGCTGTCGGTGAGTCTCAAACCATGAAAGCCGTGACGAGGTTAATTTGACTATATGATACGTGCATATATATATATATATATATATATATATATATATATATATATATATATATATATATGAAGATATGATTACAATGTGTAAACCAACCATCCTTTAGGCTAAAAGAGCTTTCTTCTGCTAGTCCTGCTGGTCTTGCGCACTATTCGTTCATATTGTTAGCAGATTTACGCGCCACACTTACATAGCTGTATGGAGAAGCATGATCGGCTGTAAATCGAATTTTGGTTGAGTGCCGTCCGGAAACGTCCGGACACTCGTCTGGAGAAGCGGGCGGAACCTCGAGTGATCCGAGGATCATCGACCGGGAGGAGAACGACGACGATGACAACAACAACAGCAGCAACAACAGCAGTAGCAACAACAACAGCAGCAACAACAGCTACAACAGCAGCAACAACAACAGCCCTAACAGCAGCAACAACAAAGGCGGTAGTAAAAGAAGAAAAGACAGCCGGAACGCACGCCAGGTAAGCAACCTTCTTGCGTGGCACGAACGCCAGTCTCTATACGAAGCGTGTGTAGGCCCGTTGTTGCTTAAGCGTGTTCTGCGCGGCCCACAACTACCGTGTCAACACGACAATGGCAAAAGCGGGTGAGCGCGCGGCATGTCCGGTGTCCTATATACTGTGTTCTGTACGAGTCGGCGAGTCGAGGTTCGTAGGCAGCAAAACAAACAGAAGAGTAAAGGTTGATAGATGGACGACGGACATTTATATGTGCACACATAATATATATATATATATATATATATATATATATATATATATATATATATACATTTTTGTTTGAGGCTACATGTTGAAAATTAGAGAGAGGGAGAATGCGACAAAAAGATATAGGAGTGGGGTGAGAAACATAAACAATGAAGGAAGGAAGCACACATGAGGCAAAAAAAGGCAAGAAGAGTTACTGGGGAGGAAGTAACACTGATCTGGTCAGAGCTAAAGGCTACTGCTCTGAGACATGGAGAGACGGACACACGTGGCTTGTGCGTTCGAACGGTCGGCTGGTGACTATTCTTGATGATGTAAAGGTGCATGCGGTGGTTAGACTGTTGGCGCCGCTGCTGCTGGTGCTGCAGGCTTTTTCATCAAGATACCAAGCTGGATAAATATATAAATATATAAATATATAAATATATAAATATATAAATATATAAATATATAAATATATAAATATATAAATATATAAATATATAAATATATAAATATATAAATATATAAATATATAAATATATAAATATATAAATATATAAATATATAAATATATAAATATATAAATATATAAATATATAATATGACGACGATGGTGGGTGACGATGATAATTTTCCGACTATCGTTGCGATGGTGAAAGCGGTTGTTATTATTATTATTATTATTATTTGTAGTATACCTGCTGTCGGCCGATGACAGCTTTTGTCAGCATGTCGTCGTCATCGTAATCGTCGAGCTTTGTCTCCCCGGCGGCGGGTTTGTTCGTGTGTGTGTGTGTGTTCTTGCTGTGGTTGTTGTTAATATTGCTGTCGTTGTCATAGCTGTTGTTGTCGCTGAGCCGTCGCTGCACACACAGTTTGAGGTGTGCCTACTACTGGGCTACTCCCTCATTGGTTCATCGACGACGACGACGACGACAAATGTTGCCATAGACGGAGAGACGTCCGGTTTTCGGCTGGTGGTTTTAGCAGTTGTAGTTGTAGAGGAACAAGATGTACTAATAGTAGCAGTAACAACAACAACAACAACAACAATAATAATAATACCAACAACAACAACAAAAACAACGATAACAACAAGAAGATGACGCGGGGGCGGTAAACAGCGGCACCAGCCGCAGGAGCAGCGGGGGCGGCCGCCCGTTCGTCTTCTCTTCGACTGCCGGCTATATATATATATATATATATATATATATATAGGGAGATAGAGAGAGAGAGAGAGAGATGGAGAGTGAAAGACGACGACGAGCAAAATGTTCCAGAAGTAATAGCTCTAATAAAGGCAGCCAGGTCAGTTAGTCAGCTAGCTAAATACGTAGGAAGGAAGGTAGGAGCCATAGAAAGGTAAGCCGGGCAGCGGGGCGCCTCACCATATTTCATACAGGGGCGTCGCAGAAACACCAGTTAGAGGGTAGAGCTCTTCTAAGAGATGCATATAGCATCTTGTACCTAGTAATTGTGATAGTAGTAGTATTTAGTAGTATTAACAGTAATAGCACTGCAATATATATATATATATATATATATATATATATATTTATATATATATATATATATATATATGCAATTATATATATATAATTTTACTATGTTAGCACTTTGGAGATACATATATATATATATATATATATATATATATATATGCATTTTTTTAAATATATATATATATATATATATATATATATATATATATATATATATATATATATACACACCATACCCACATAATCAGTCATAAATAGGGGGTTGGATGATGATGCGCCATCTCTTTTTATTGGGGCATCTGTGCTCCCCATTTTTTGTCCGATCATGGCGGATTATAGTCCACTCTGACATTCTTCTTGTATAAATGAAAATTATAAAAACTAATTTAAGAGTAGTCGGTTCAGGTTTTGAACCGACGACCTCTAGAATGCAAGACAATGACTTTGCCACCAAGCCACCTTGCCGAATAAAAAACCTTACGAATGTTTTATTTCGGAGTGCAAACCTAAAGACGAACAGGCCGTACGGGAGATCGAGGATTTGGACGTTTTGAATGCCCTGCACCTAGGGTCTAGTCCTGCATGTGACAGTCGCCACATATACACCAAGTACATAGTGCATGGTTATAACACCCTGGTATGTTCAAACGTCGCCTTTCACGAGGAGTATAAGTTGTGCACCTGCTGGTTCTGCCTGCAGAGGTCTGCCAAGTACCATGCAATGGAATCCACAGCACTGTTGTAATAAAATGTGGCGTTGCCGGCACTCCCTCTTAGTTTGGCGGGATCTTGCCTATCAAGTTAGCCGCTTTAGCCGCCTTGGCCTTGCACTTTCTAATGTGACTAGTGCCCCTGAGACCCTTATCTGGTAAAACGCCAACGTTTGTTACTTGCTTGATCTCCTGGACCACCACCATGAATTTCATGTTGCCTACTTTTCTTCCCTCTCAGGAGAATATCCTCGCCCTATCCATCCAACTTTTTGACCACAGATCCATGTTTGTCTTTAGTTCCAGTTTTCCCTTTGTTTTTGTTTGAGTATTGACGGCCAGATCATCAGCGTACGCAATCATCTCCACTCCCTCTGGGAGATCTTAGGACGTCATTATATATTATGTTTCAGAGCAGGAGAGCCACGACTGACTTGTGGAACTCCTGCCATAACTATCTTCACTCTGCCGTTAGAACCTCTTCTGACCTACAGATACCCCGAAACAGCCCTCACGAGAAATGGAGGGATTGTTTTTCTCACCAGGGTGTCTAAAACCTCCTTTCACAGTCGACTGCTAAACGCGTTCCTGACGAGAAGTATTTCTACAAGGAACTTCCGTTCTTATATGGGCGATCTATTAAGCACATGAAACTTGGCTGCCGTTTGCTGTATTGCCATAAGAACTGATTTGTTCTTACAAAATGCGTATTTGTTGCCCGAGAGAAGGTCATACTGTTCTGCGAACGCTCGAAGTTTGTGTTTTATATGTGAGTCAAACCCTTTTTTTAGAGTGTTCAGGAGACATATGGGTCTGTACGTTCCGTTACTTTTATCAAGCATTACTTCAGCACGTGTGATAGGCGGGAATTGTTGCTCTTCTGAGGGTATATAAAAAGGTCATACGGCTCCAGTTATCTAACCTGAATTTAAAAGTCAGTGTTCTAATCTAATACTAATCTACCGCACTAGCCGCACCGGCTTGTCTTTCTGTTGGCCTCGACAACACTCTTTGTGGGAAATATCAGAACAACGTATGCCTTACCGAGAACGGAGACCTTCGACAATCATCTCGCTGAGTGGCAATATAAGTTAACGGATGTTAATTGGCGTTTTTATGAGATTTTAGAGCGATGACTACTGACTACTGGAAGGATCCATGTTGCAAAAACAGGTATTTCGTTACCGGGTTTGCACTACATGGATTTCATATGAATTATGTACGCAAATTAAGTTTCACAAAACGACCGAGTGTGAATGCTAGGCTATATACATATATAATCGTATGATCCGTATCACCTCCGACAGTGCACAAGAGCGGTATCGCTGACGAAAGCGATGTACCAAAGCTGTAACACTGTGTGTAATGTGTACAAACCAAATATTGGTTATTACATGATAAAAAGATTCATAATTTTTTTAAACAGTCTTTTTGTGTGCGCTGTTCGCGCTTGCTCTATTTTTCCATATATTGGAAACCTTTTGATTGGAAATTAAACTTCGAATTTTGATATGACTCCTAGAACGCCGATCCCAAGAGTGGCATCGCCTTAGTTCTGCATCTAACTATTGTCATGATCATTGTTAAGGTTTGCTATCCCGTCAGCTAAAAATGAATATGACCTTAGAATGCGCCTTTAGCGGTCATTTTGTAGACCACATCTCAACAGTCAATTCCAACCGACAGGTACTCCCA
>QVRM01003207.1:70000-110000 GCA_003439945.1 Dermanyssus gallinae | reverse complement strand
AAGAAGTAGAGAGATTTCTAGATGCGACCGACATTGACCGTGCCGCGCGATTACCTGGTTGCTGGCCAGCCGCCTGGCGGAGGAGCCGCCGCCGCTTGGACACATCATTTTCTGTTATTATTTTATTTGGCGTTTTTGCCTCGCTTGTTCTTTCGTTTGTTCATTCATTCATCAATTCATACATGCTGCATTTGCTCATTCATTTTTCCACGGTTTCATTGAACCGGGGGGGGGGGATCAAACAGTGGCCGGATTACGGTTTTGTCCACATGGCACGTCTTCAGCATCTAACGAATAATGACAACAACAGCAACAACAACAAGAACAACAACAACAACAACATAAGCGGTGATTCGTACGAACTACACCGCACACTGCTTCGACTGACTAATGCTGCTGCCCAAAATCGGCATCAACTATCTCCTATGTTGTTGTTGCCTTCGTAGAATAACATACCAATGATGCAAGCGAAGAGGCACAAATAGAAAAATATGTACTTTGGGCAATATCGACAGTTTCTAGCAGACCGATGTATGCATCCGGAATGAACTCGGACTAACCTAAGCAGTACGAAGAGGAGATATATATATATATATATATATTTATATATATATATATATATATATATATATATATATGTTAACAGGCGTCTTTCGAAAACGAATAAAAAGCGTGTTTGGACATCTGAGATGGTGGCCAGATGACTGCGCAACCGGTTTGCTCTCGGCGCAAATCTCTCTTCCCTTACTTACGGTGCATCTTAGCGCAGTACCTAAATATCCAAGCACCTAGCTACGAAGACGTGGACTATGCAGTCGCGACCTCCCAAGAGGACCTCCCCTGAGACCAACTCTGTGGAATAAGATCTTCAATGAGGTACTTAAACGTTCACATCCCCCGGAAGTTTATTCACTCGCCTACGCAGAAGATCTGACATTGATAGTGACTGCTTGTATGTATGTGTGTATCTTTCGCGAAGAAACAGCTAACGAAGCTTTGGCGAATCTTCGACAATACCTCCACGCACTAGGTCACTTCCACAGCAGCCACACAGGTCCTCTCTAGACAGATTCCCTAGGACCTAAGAGTGAAATAACTGGAAGCCCCTCAATTAACGTCCGGTCGGAGAAAATACTAATCAGCAAAACATTACAACAACATACCCTAAGCAGATGGAACCAGCAAAAATAAGCAATCCAGCCGGCCCATTCTGAACAATACTGGACAAAATAGATACGCTCTGATCTCAAAAACTGGCACACTCTAAACATGGCTCGCTGCCTACCCACTGCTAACGAGCCACGAGGGCTGCTTTCAGCAATACCTAGGCTGCACTGCTAAAACTGTCTCCCCCTAATGTCGTATGTGCAACTGAGCTATTGTCTCGGAACCTACGACTGGAAGTGCTGACAGGACTGCTGAACGACTGGAAGCCCTGACATGCCAAGTCCTTGTAGAGGCGCCCCTCAAGGATTATAAATCCTGGTTTATAGGTAAAAATAGTTCGCAGAATTTGTCTCCGAGGCGAAAATAGCCGACGCCATGGTCGAGAAGTCTGAATGGCAACATAAAGTGGCTAGGTGAAGTAATCTCCAGAAGACAGTACTGCGCCCATCTCCGACAAGCGGCAAAGAGAACGACAGGGTTTTGGAGGGTTTGTGAGGCTCACACTATCGTGGCCTTAAAAACGACGCCCGACATCTGTCCATCATACTCTTTACCAGTTAACCTCTATAAAAAAAATAGTTGATATATATATATATATATATATATATATACAGAGTCACTTATATCGTTATGTACTTATTCTGAGGTTTGGTAAAACTCGTCTAGAAAATCATTTTTCCTTATAGAAGAAGGACGCGGAAATGTCTTGTTTAGGAGAGAGAGTGTGAAATTTATAAAAGTAGTTATTCTGCGTTTTTCTCTCTTTTATAAGCGCGTTTTATTGATTGCATATGCGATGACCATGACTTCATTTTTTTCCGTTAGACTAATGCCCGTGTAGAGTTTTGCATACATCTTTTATCATTTTTTCGCACATCTAAGCATCATCGACAAAGAAAGGATATATTGTGTGTAGACACACGTATTTCACATGTTTATACCTAAATATACCTAAGGAAGCCCCATATATATGGTTCGTTCTAGTTGCACGGGCCATTTTAAGATGAAGCGCCAAATTTGCGAGCGCGTATCGGAGCGGTGAGTAACGATGACGACAAACAACGATGGCAACAACAACAACAACAACGCGTGAGAGTGGTGCTGTTGTTGCCTCAGCCCGAGAACGATCGTGGCGAAAAGCGGAGTATCGTGACACCCCGCTTTTTAAGAACCTGTGGCGAGGAACGCGAAGTTTAGAGAAATGCGTGAGCGCATTCGCCACTAGCCGGATTACTCAGCATTACAATATATATATATATATATATATATATATATATATATATATATATATACAGGGTCATTCATATCGTTATGTACTTATTTCGAGGTTTGGTAGAACTCGGCAAGCAAATAATGTTTCACAATGGAAATGAGGTCGCGGAAACGTCTTGTTTGGGAGAGAGAGTGAAATTTATAAAAATAGTTATTCTGCCTTTTTTTCTTCTACATAGTTGCGCGAAATCTACGTTTGCGGGAGAACCAGTTAACGCATAATGGAACCTATTATACTGGCGTGCTTGGAGGAAAATTCTGCACAACGGAAGACACTTCCGTAGCGAAAAGCGAATAGTCAAATTGAGGGAAGTCATAAAAAGCCGATATGTTGTTATGTCTTACGTTTACGCTTTTTCGTAAAAAATCTTTAAAAAACTTAACTTTATCTATTACGACCAAAAATGTATGTCTAAAAGATCAGTCTCACTTAATGCCCACCATTTTCTCACCAAAGTGATGGTGCTGCGTTAACGTAGTTGTCAAGTTACTAAACTTTTTAGGTACCCATATCGAAAGCGAAATCATGCACACTTGCATAGGGTGTATGAGAACGTTAGGTACATATTTTGAGGTTTGGTAGAACTCGGCAAGAGAATAATTTTTCCTAGTGGAAGGAAGGGGTGAAAACGTCTTGGCAATTTTTTACGGTTCTGGACGTGAAAACTTGCACGTAAAACATAACAGCTATGACTGTCGAAAAAGCTTAGTTACTTGACAACAACGTAACGTAGCACCATCACTTTAGTACGAAAATGGTGGGCATTAAGTTTACTATTGCGTGAGAGTAGTCTTTTGAACGTAAATTTTTGGTCGTAATGAAAAGATTTCGCACAACTATATAGGAGAAAAAACGCAGACGAACTACTTTTATAAATTTCACTCTCTCTCCTAAACAAGACATTTCCGCGTCCTCCTTCTATAGGGAAAAATTATTTTCTAGCCGAGTTCTACCAAACCTCGAAATAAATACATAACGATATGGATGACCCTGTATATATATATATATATATATATATATATATATATATCTATATATATATATATATATATATATATATATAATTACAGCGTGTGTGTGTTATACTTCAGCGTCCTTTGAATCTTTGAGCTAGATTTGTGAAAAGCCAGCTGCTCCGTCTTATAAAAAACAGGAAGTTTCCGCACACTCGATTCTTTTTATTCGTTGGAAAAGCCGGAAGTAATAAAGTCAGCATCTGTTTTTCGATTTGGTTTGTCAATCGCTGGCGGTATATAAACCGGTTAATTCGGCTACAATTTTCGTCAGCTCTTATCGTAAAGCGTGCTTAGGCGACCATATTCTCACGCTGTTGCGTGCAAGATTGAAACACTGAATGGTGTATCCTGCATATGACTATAGGCAACGTTTTTGTATTTAGTTGAAACGACGCTGTTCATAGTAATTTCATTCAACTCTACGAACCTTGGAGATAAACGTAACTACCACCAAACCTTGGTAGACAGAATTAAGGGACGTCATTTCTAGATGATTTCATAAGCATGCTATAAACATGTAGGTGCTATAACCGTGCCACGTGTCGCATCATATTGCAAGATCCAATTATGTAAAAAAAATAAAATATATATATATATATATTGTTTTTCCAGTCTCACTAGCATATCGTGGGGCCGATTATATGATATCTGCATTGTATTCAATCGGATAGCTTTAGATAGCTTAGAACAATGTCCTACGTTTAACGCTTTATGTCAAATTAGTTATGGGTAATTTGACAAGTAAGACCAAAAGTAATATACATTGAAAAGCAATACAAAATTCGTTTCTGTAATGAAGTTAGTCCTTCTTAGAACTGTGCTCATTTGATTCAGCAGTGTTTCCAGTTTTGTTTAATGCGTCCCACAAAGTAGCACGTCTTAAGGTGAGAAAAAACAACCTACGTACATACACACCCAAATCGGGTAAATATGTCAATATACGCCGATATTATCAAACTTTACATGCCTATTCGGGATGATAATAATGCGAAACGACTTTATTGTGTGGTCGTCGAATATAGGGCCTAAACAGTATCCGCCCACAAGTGTGGAGTACTGTGTCTCGGTATAGGAATACCAAGCATGACTACATGTTAGACGACCTAGCTCTGGCAAAACTGGAGTATGCCGAAAACCTTGGTGTACGATTCTCGATGTCATTGACATTTACTGAGCAGGTTGCAGATAATGCCGCAAATTGTTAACTGTTGTGCAACTGAATACTCTGTGAGTTTGCTGTATGAGGTGTCTCTGCCTATTTAAGACTGTAGAAATCACATGTTGCGCCTTTAATAATGTATTGATGTTATGAACCCTCCAAGGACTGATCTTGGATTACTAAAAAGAATGCAGCGTTGCTTTCTAAGAAGGGTAAATAAGCGGTGTCGGAGGGAAAGGCACGTCCTCGAGCTTAAATTCGTGACCGGGCTATATAAAGAAACTCACATACAACAGATGGCCGCCATGATTAAGATGCGAACATCTGTTTGACGTATGTTGAGGGTCAAGCAACGTCGAGTCGGGCAGGAACGTCACTAGGCCTCCAACCCGGACATAATGCTTAAAAGTTTCGGACTGCTATGAAGACTTGAAAAGAACGAACGAATGAGAACTAAAATTGTGTCGAATCAAATTTACGCAATCAACATCACTTGTGTGCGTGCTGTATTATACCCCCCTGTTTGATCAATGAAAAATCGTTTCAGTGAACCTCCACCGAGAGTTAAGTGAACAAGAATCTATCAACTAGCTTCGATCGACCATTGGAGATGAAGCTCCATCCTTAAGGAGTGTATATGAATGGTTCGAAAAGTTTCAAACTGGACAATCTCAATCTGTGCAGCAAGGTCCGTGAAACTCGTCGAGAGGCAGTAGCGGACGATGGAGGAATGATGCTCGTGTGAACGCTACGATTGAAGGAAACTTAATTATGCATTGCTAGATGGAAGACTTTGAGCTTGAATGCCAAATCCTTCCATCGAATTCTGCACGATTATTTCGGTCTCACCAAGTATCGGCTCGATTGCTCAATTTTGATTTGTCGCAAGACGAATACGAGACGCAGGTCTTTCTGGCTCGAGAATTTCTGACAAAATTCGACGAGGACCGGTTTTTGTTTTTTTCTCCAGATTTGTAACAGGTGGTAATACTTGGGTGCACCTTTCGTGCGACTCTCTACTCAAATCCAAGAGTTCGCAGTGGTAAGATATTGCAGCGTCTTCATCCACAAACGTCACGTGTCAACGATTGGCTAGATAGGTAATGGTTGCCATTTCCTTTCCCAGGAACTTATGCCGCCATCTTTTTTTCCTTGTTTCCTTTTCATCAGGAGTAAAATCCTGCTTATGGTCGAACTGGTAGAAGGTGGCTCAGTAACGAGCAGCAATTGGTATGCTGCAGAATGCCTACCGAAAGTACCTGCTGAGAGTGTCTACCGAAACTCTAAAGTGTATTTTAGTCAAGTCAAGTCAACGTCCTCGATCTCCCAACAGTGATTCCAGAAGGTGTCACGCATCTTTTATTTGTGGAAGATTTAAAAATATACTCGGCAGTCAACAGTCCCACAAGTATTATTCAACTAACAGGTAAAAACATTGAAAGCTGGTGTTGTGAGAATAGGATGTAAATATCTGTGCCTAAATGTGCAGTGGTGTCATCAGATGGCAGTTCGCCACTGTATACACTCGCTGACGATGCAATACCGGTAGTTAAATCTTTTCGTGATCTTGATGTGATTGTAACCTCGAAATTAGACTTCTCTGAACATACTACTGCCGCCGTCACTTCTGCTTCACAACTATGTAATACCATATTTAGATGTTTCATTTTTTTTTTATTTCAGGTTCGTATGTATCTTTAGGATCGTTCTTTCTCTCCCTTCCTCTCCCTCCTCTCTCTCTTTCTCTCTCTCTCTCTCTTTCTGTATATATATATATATATATACACACAGATGAAAAGCAAAAAGTTTGCTAAATCGATCATCCTACCCTGTTGTATGACACGAAATACATGTAGACATAGTCCGATATGGTACAATGCTATAACCAATCCTTATATGCACGTATGTCAAGCTCATGCCGGCCAAAGCACTCTTTCAAAACTAGTTTGACTAGCTTAACTACGTACGATTACCGATTCGTTTTTACGATGAAAAGCTATTAGATGACAATCGCGCTTAACCACAGGGCTACTAAATCCGCATTCTCTTCGAGTCGTCGAGCGGCGCTAAGACGCCGTTTTCGAACAACGTTTGGAATTTGTGCTTAGGTAAGCTTGCCCTGGCGGCCCGCCATTATGCCTGTGTGGTATGCTGGAGCTCCTCGTTGTCTGTTGATGGCAAAAGCACCAGAACAATGGCAACAAGCACTGCAAGCATTAGTAGGCTCTAGAAAGGAATGACCGATGCTATGTCATAGCCGCCGCCCGCGGGTGTACAGCGATCGTTAGTCAAAGGTGCAAAGGGTTCTTCAGAACAACAACAATAACAACAATAACAGGTACAAACGTAACACGTACAAAAATAAACCAACGCAGCAGACGCAGCAGCAGCAGCGCTGCTGATCTAACGGGGTAAATCGAATGTTGATGAATGCTATGCATAAGGATTAGTACGAGCCAATGGAACATTACGGCCACCATACAATCGACGGCAGCAATTCGGTAGAATGCAGCCTGCAAAAAGAAAAAGGAGAAGAAGGAGAAGATGAAGAGGCAGCAGTAGCAGCAGAAGCAGAAAACAAAGAAAAGCAGAAAAGTAAAAAAAGAAAAAACAACGCAAATCGAATGCAGACGTTTGTAGGTGTGGGCGCAAGATCTTCGTCTCAGCTCAGCAGCTCACTATGGTTCCGCAGAGGAAGGTGCCTCCCACGACGTATTTGGGGGGGGGGGGGGGGGGGACAGAGACGAAGCTCGCTAGTATCCTGCACCTCCGGAAAACAAAACGGAACCAAATGTAGAGTTGCCTGCCGGACGCAGTTTAAACCCGGCGCCTACGGGTGCATAACGTAATCGTTCGTGTCGACGAATTACGTGTATTACGAGTGGTGGTGGTGATCGATTCCCGGATATGGACGATTTTGAGCGAACCGAACTACAATGCGGCGGTGCATTTTAGGCAGGTAGGCTTGATTTATGTATTGTAGGTTTCTCCGTCTATATGTAGTCGATATATGGAGCATCACAATGCGGTGTTCGAAAACAGAGTCGTTGGGACGAACTCGAAAAGACGGCTAGCGACTAAGCGGCACGAGAAAGCGGCGTGTGGGTTTGACCTCTCTGACGACACGAGGCAAACTCTTTGGAAGGTGATCTTTCTTGCTGAGATTTGCAGATTTGCGTTGAGGATACGTAAATGCAAATAAATATAGTAGTAGTAGGCGAAGTAGAACGTGGTGGAGTACAAGTTATTTCTAGTTTTAGTTGCTGCTCGTATTGTTGTTGAAGGATTTAACGGTTTAACGAAAAGCGACTAAGTTATACGACTAAAAACTAAAAGCTATTGAACAAAGCCAACGGCCATAGTGAAGAGTAAGGTGACGAGGACAAGTATGCTGACGATTGACGAGATGAGTAAAAAAAGACTTTGAAAAAGAACAACGCAGCCCAACTGGATGACATTTAACAATGGCGAATAGAAGACTAAGCAGATTAGGGAAAAAAGCAACAACGAAACTCTACGAGAACTGACTCTTCCAAAAACATAATGACCAGCGCAATGAATGGAGAAGGGCGGCGTGAGGTGGGGTGACAATGGCAATGAAAACAGTGGCATGGGCTGCACAAGGTCAACAATGACAAGTAGGGATGCTATAAGAGTAAGTGGGAGCCGTAACAAGGGCATGTAGGAAGAGCCTAGACAATAAAACCCGGTGTCAAGCCCGGTGGCGTGTTGGGTGTATTCGCCTGCGCCTCGCGACCGGAGGAGGCACTAAATAGGCGCGCGGGTTCGAGCCCCACCGTCGCACACTTGTATTTATGAGGGTCCGTCTATAAATCATTGCGAAAAGCAGTCCCGTGGACGTTATATCTTGGCTGAGGATCAGCCCAAAACCTTTATTTAGGCAATAAAGAGTCGGAATAAAAACAGAGTACAAGCCAATTTTTGTCTATATCGAACTATATGTACTTACTTTTCCTGATCTAACAGGTACACCGTCTAACGCACAGGCATTAAAAAACCTTACTTGGAAATTTTAGGGAATATTGCACAGGTAACAACACTGAATCTGCTATACAAAGCGGAACGGAAACGTGTATTTGTGTTTTAGATCGATAGACTCTTCGATCTTTCAATGATGCTCATGAGCCTTCGGTCACCATCTGGATGTGGACGCCATCTGGATTCAGACGCGTGCCGTAGATAGATATTTCTAGTTCTTCTAGTTTCTAGTTCTAGTATTTTCATGAGTGGTTTGCATTTGTACAGAGGCTCACAACTCCTGAAAGCCATTAAAGGCTAGTGAGTTGCCGCGAAAACGAAACGGACACGCATTGGTCTTTGGTAAAACGATGAAATAGTTTCTATTTTATTTTTTCCTTCGCCTTAGTTAAACTATCGCCACCCGACCGTACGCGGAACAGAGCAACACGCAACGAACAAACTGAACTGAGCTTATCGAAGGGTGGTGGTAATCCCGCAATACGGCTTCACGTGTTACAGTTAAAGTCACCGACGATTTGTCGATGATTCGTCAGCGCAGACAAATTTTAGAAGTGCTAGCTCTGGCTGCTAACCAGTGATCTGCTCGCTCCTCAATAGTCAAGTCAAGGTGTTTGAGCAAAATTGGGATTAAACTAATGATAGAGGCAGATAGAGAGAAAAATAGTCCAAAAAGAGATGGCTAGGTAAGAAGATGGAGCCAAAGGCGTGTTAGCAATGCTCATTCGCAATGCGGCTCCGTTCAACCGCAACTTGCTGGCCTCGCTGTTTGTTCACACACACCGAGGTGCCACAGATGGTGCACGGTGCTACGCTATTTGTATCTCATCTCTACCTGGGTCTGTCTTGTCAGATTGTCTTTCCGGCTCGACGTGAGCTCTAGTGAGCGCGATCGCTAATGAATAAGGGATGATGCCGTTCAACATCAATGTATCTGTCGCTAGACATTTTCGTTGCGCGTTTTGCGGGCGCTCGGCTGTCTCAGCACGCTTCCTTCCGTCGCCGTTCGATCGCCGCAGCCCAGATGGCCATGACGTCTCTTTGGAATGACAACAACAACAACAACACCAGCAACAACAACGATGGTAATAATAACAACAACCGCAGGAACAACAGCAATAAAAACAAGCACAGCAACAACAAAAACGATTCTAAGAGCAACAACAACAACAAATTGACAACAGCAACAACACGACAACAACAGCAAAATGACAACATCAACAACGGTAACAGAATCAGCAAGAACAAAATCACCAGCATCCGATCATTGGCTCACGACTCCGCGTGTGGGCGCGGGAAATTGTCCCTAAGCGTCGCTCAGCACACGCACCTGTATGTATGTATGAATGAATGTGTTTGAACACATTGCTCAATAGAACTGAATTGTCGACGATGTTAACTAGGGTGAAGTGTCTACGATAGCTGCTTATATTTATATATGTGTATATATATATATATATATATATATATATATATACATATATGTATTCTGGTTCATCTGGTTAAACCGCAACTGTTCCCGTTTAAGGAATTCTACCCGTTAGTTAACACACGTCTTTCATGTGGGAGCACAGGCGTGTCGTAGATCGACGGTACTCGTGTAGTTGCCGCGAGTTGTTACGAGCTGTTTGTTAGACGAGTTGTCTCTAGTGCCTTCTTAGTGGTAGTCGCCGAAGTATTTATTTTATGTAGTCGTCGTCGTCGTCGTTGTTGTTGTATTGCCTTGTAGTGATGTCGTCACGAGGCGAAGTAGCCATGTCTCGTCGTCATGACACATTAAGTGTGCACCATCCGTATTGATCCGCTGTATTGACGCCCTTCTTCACCAAGTGTCGGTGCTAGTGATTGGTGCTTTGGTTGAGAAGAAGAATTTCTTTGCTGCGTTTCTATAGAACTTACAATCTCTCTCTCTCTCCTCATTTCGCTGCTATGTTTTCCTTATATATACATATATATATATATATATATATATATATATGGCACGTCAAGTGACATCCTCTCAAGAATTTCGTTGGTTTACGCCATTTTGTCAATGGCTACTTTAGTCCATTGTTTCGTTCGTTCGCTCACCGAGTGGTGCTGATAGATCATTATGATCATAATCATTGTGGTGGGGAGTGACGGAGATGATGATGACGATGACTTTACTCCCTCATTGACGCGTGTAACAAGTAAAGATAACGAGAGGTAGAAATAGAGAAAGATATCGATAAAGCGAGAGGGATGCCGTTGTTCACATCGCTGTCATGGTCGTCGTATGTGTCTATTCGAAAGCGTCGGCGGCCCTGCCGTGGCTGCGCCAATGATTCCCTCCGCCCGGGGGGGGGGGATGAGGGTGAGTGGGTTTTGGCCGTGGCCATGTTAGCTGTTGCCACCACAACTCCGATCATCGCTTCCAAATCTAAATCCAAATTTCGGATTGGGCGTCTCCGTTCTCGTCATCATTGACGTCGAGGCGGCAACAACAACAACAACAACAACAACAAACATCTTGCGTGGGTGGAAGAATCCTGATTGATACTTTGAAGCCACTATCAGCGAGTATTGACCAAGGCTTGCTTTTATTAGAGCAGTAGTAACAATAGTATTGAAAGAAAGAGGAGTAGCAGATATAACAATAAAAACACAACAACAACAACAACAACAATGATAACAACAATATCAGTAAATACGAAATTTAGCTATATCAAAGAACTGCTTTTCAATCGGTTGACCTTCCGCTGGCAACACCTACTTCTAAAAACCGGCGGATGTACGCTATGAGAGCCTTCCTCTGGAGACTGGTTCAACCGGAATCGAAAACCCAGTATATTCTTCACTGAGGTTCTTACGGAGGTTGTGTGCGACGCCATACAATATATTATATGATATTTGTCAATGTTTTTTTCTTTTTATTTCTGCATTTGCAGTTGTTTCTATCTGCTCACATCGTCGAAACAGTGCGCACAGCTCTAATGTCTCTTTATGGAGAGGTAGGCGACGTCCGGCGACTGTCGGTCTCGACGGCAGTGGCACTTTTCTACCTCAAGATTGTTCCAACGCTGATGTATGGTCTTGACAGAATATGGGAACACTTCACCCGGGCAAACTTTGGTTTGCTTGAAAGCGGGTACTTTGCCTGTCAATGCGGGCAAGGAGCCGCTTTGTGTACCTTATGTCTGGCTGTGCACCGGTTGTTGGGATAATTCGATTGAGATTGAAGACGCCGCGTACAGTACCATTCGAGAGCTTTATCTCAGAATGGGAAAATAAAGTTGAACAAGCCCGACGAGAGGTTGGAAACCTGGATATTTTCAGTGCCTCTCACCTCTGGTCTGGCCTTGCATGTGACAATCGCCATGTCTATACCAGATATATAGTTCATGGCTATCATCACCTGGTCTGTTCGAATACGAGCTTCCACGAGGAGTACACGGAGTGCATCTGTCGACTGTGCTCTTAGGCGTGTACGAAGTTTCATGCGTCTGCCTGCCTGGCCCTTGCGAAGAGATCGCTGCACTGCCTCTCTCGAATAACATGCCGCGAGCAGCTGACTATATAATTGTATAATCTATAATTATCTATGTTATATGCATACTCAATATGAGTGAAATAAATAAGATGATGATGAATTGTTTCTATCAAAACATTCTCCTTTCAGGTGGTAGCCATGTCGGTAAAGTTGCAGTAGTTTTTGCGCTCGGTTATTTTACGTGTTGCGTAGACGCTAATCGTGGTGTCAACGTTGCTCCCAAGTACTAACATTTGGTTCACTAGCTGCCGGCTTTCGTTGTGCAAATTCGAATGTGCTTATCGTCAACCGCATATCGTAGAACATTTGACGTTACGGCGTTTATAGTGAGCGTGCAGTGCTGTTAGATAGCAGTTTATATCCGTCCTTGATCTTGCCATTACTGTGAGATCATCCGCATAAAATATGTATTTGTGGCTTCTAAAGTTCTTAGCACCTTACTTAGTACAGCAGCATACATTATGAATAGAAATGAACTAGTCTCCCTACGCTACACCTACATCTTGCATCCTGATGTTAAACTCGTCTCAAAATGTTGTAAGGCGGCAATCGCAAAGGCAGTCAAAAGCAGTCTTAAAATCTATAAAAACAGTATAGGCTATTTGGTTGTTATTAGACCACACCTTTACGTAGTGTAGTACTTTATTTTAAACATATATCATTTGATATATCTGGCAGAAAGCCATTCTCTTCTGTTAGCATGATATTTTTACATTTGTGACATAGGCGAGTGACGGTAATAAGGTCATGTATTTTTTGTAATATGTATATATGTTTTATCCCATTACATGGTATGTATATGAGGTAACAGTTCGCCTTATGGACGTATACTCTCGGTCTAGTAATATATATACGACATTGCCAGGCTCTGTCTATGAAAATTTGTGTGACGGTAGGTATGAGTAATACGCGACCCATCGTCGTTTATAGGCGAATTTGGTTGTCCCAACTATTAAATAGTCCGCCAGAGTCCGCCTGCTAAATCAACATAAACTTACACGCCGCCAGCAGATGACAAAATGGCGCTGGCCCTGTTGATATAATCGTATTCGTCAGAATTTGTACATCATTTGTATTTGAGCTAGCAAGAGTAGAGCGAAGTCTCGGAGCAGACCTTTTTTGTGATATGTGTTCATGATGCTCTGTCTAAGAGGACCAAAGCCACCTTGGCTTGCCACCAAGGAACCATTATAAAGCCGCTTATATTAATTTTTCAGACTAATTCTTCAAGGTATCTTATTCCAAAAACGTGAACACGAACACGTGCATTACAATATTTGCACGCACGATATTAAAATATATCGAAACTCAAACTTACCTGGGGTATTTTATAGTCAATACAATACTTAATTGGTGGACATTTTGTTGCAAAAAAAACGAATATAGACCTTGGTGTAATATCGTCGTGTTAATATGAGGTACACAGAACACGTAATAGACACGTTTTAGAGGAAACACAGAGAGCGAATTGAATCACATGCTCATTTACGACTCGCATTTAGAAACTCACACACATACTCAAGCTATTTGAGGTGTATGTACTACCTATAATATCGTATGCAGCCTCAGCTTCGGGCGCAGGATTTGAAGAAAGGCCGTCGAACCCCAGACAAGATTAACAGCAAATAAACCGACTTTAGAATTGTATGCAGGTGTAGAACCCTATGCAATGACGTCCAGCTTCTCAACAAACTTGAGAGATAGTGGAATAGAGATCGTGATATTTTCGTTAGTACTGAGAAATATCACACTAAACGAACATTAAATATGTTCAACGTTATCCACGCGTCTATGCGTCGATTATTTCACTGTAATGCTATAATATATCTCGCAGCGCTAGTCATAACGTAAAGCTGACATATTAACTGGTGAAGCAACGTTGTAGCAACTAACCAGCAAACATGCATAGAGAAAAGTAGAAAGAAAAGTGAGAATGCAAACACCGCGTTGCCTGCTTTCATTGGAACGGATAAAGAAATTCTAGTGAAAAATAAATTTAACGCATCTAGAGAAATCTACTTAAATACTCAGAAGTCACCGACAGACTGTTAGCATGTTTCAAATGAAAGGCGTTCGCTGTGGCAAATGTATTCTTTCCTCTGATAAAATTTAACTGCGCGAAATCTTACTTCTTTAGTCTACGCATCTAGAATACATACGGTGCTTAGCCTTTATCTCACTTAGATGAGTATTAAGTGGAACTATTTGACATGACAAATACTGATTTATTTGTAGCAGGTGGTTCTCGTGCAGGCAGCAAGGAACTGTGAGGTATTCCATTATCTTACATAATATTGTTAATTGCGTTTGTTATCTTCTATAGCGGCTCTATCACAACTTATTTTTTCTATTAGCGCTAATTGTACCTTTGGACTCAGGATCTTGCAGACGTTTCCGCAGTAAAACCACGCCAAATAGCGGTGGTAAAATTGAAGGACTCTGAAATATTTTGTAAATACTAATAGCACAAATATTTCATTCGGTAATACATATTACAAAAATAAGTTATATTTAGTTCACTGGCATCGAATATATATATATATATATATATATATATATATATAAATATAAACGTAAATCTTCTAGGTTTGGTTTGCTTCGAAACCCCATTTATCAACTTCAAGCAGGCCAAACGTTGAAAACGTTCGTAATATCGTACTTAGCAATCACCAAATTGCTATCATCCAGTCCAGCAAATGAACGCCCGTTGGGAAATGTCGGATTGAACCTCCAAGCGGAAACAGAATACCCTGGATTGCTTCAGAGAGTGATTACAGGAGACGAATCATGGGTATATGATTAAGACGTTGAGACCAAAGCCCAAACCTCCGAGTGGTGCTTCCAAGAAGAGAGTCGTTCGAAGAAATTCGGACAGAGCAGGAGCAACATCCATGCTGGTTCTTTTGATCGTTTTTTGACTATACGGAAATTTTAATCTACCAATCTTTACCAAGTGATTCTCTGGGCAATAAGAAATACTGCCGCGAAATTTTAAACAGATTGCGCGAGAACTTCCAAGAGGCCTGAACCCTGGCAAACGACTCTTCGATCTTCCATCACGACAACGTATCGGCGCACACATCGTTATTGATTTCGCATGATTTGATAAAAAAATCGATTTCTCTTTTTTCGCAACCTTCCTATTTGCCGAACCTAGCTAGCTCCGTGCGACTTTTTCCCTGTTCCCACGGATAAAAAGCATTTGAAAAGACAACGTTTCGGAAACAAACACACTTGGAAGATTAAATAAATAATATTTTAAAAATAAATATGTATTAGCACTTTTCGACTACCCTCCTATTTAGTATTTGCGACGGAATGACGAGGATGGCCGACGATTTTAACGCGACCTATATCCATTTGCAATACAGTTGATTTGGCTTGAGAATCCTAGTGCCACAGACTTAGTGCAAACTAGTCTAAACATAAAGCTATGACCAGTAGGATAAGCAATAATAGTCATTCGACAAGCGACAAATCTCGTGAACCAGATTATTATGCGTACGCTCATCTAGTATATCGGTTTCAGATTAGCTAGAAGCGCCATTAAGCACCACGAATGTCAGTGAATCCTGGTTATTGTGAACAACGATTATCGTACTTTTGTTTGAATTTGCTACAACTATTACTAGCCAACACAGCAAATGGCATAACAGAAGATACGTTAGATTTATATTTAACAGGTTAATTAGCAAAAAAGATATTTCGTTCAATTCACAACGCGTGTCACACGTGCTGCCAGTCGACCCTAACCTCGAGAAAACTCCTCACAGTGCCCAATATATCTGCAGCATTTCCCCGCTGGGTAGCCAGTGCCAAGGGCTTGTCGTCGAAGCTGGCGGGAGGGATACAATTATGCACTTACTTGGATAGCATTATGAATCAGTTGAAGTAAACCTTGAGACGAAGCAAAGGGAGGGAGAGGTTTGAACTGCGCCCGCAGAGGCGCGATCGAGATGATGGTGATGATGATGATGATGATTATTATTAATTTTATTATTAATATTATTATTAAGGGAGGGCGGGCTAGGGAAGCTGGCGTAAGAGCATCGGCAAGACGCACATATGAAATTCCTAGCATATGAGATCCTCCCCCGCGGGTTTCGAAGTGCGACTGCCATGCAATTCCGAGCTCGAGGGGGTTGCAGAGGAGGATACCGGTTTTAGGGGGTTTACTAAGTGCCACACTAGTAACTGCTAGCTGCCAGTGACGCAGCTGGTGCGTCACGCCTTTCCAAGACCTTCAAAAGAACTTGGGGTTTCCTCGAGTGCCCCCACAGTGCTAGCGGCACTATCGATTAATTCGTTGGCAAAAAGCGTTTGCTTATTTGTTTGCTTGGGACCGTCGCATTTCCTCTTTCGAAGGGAATCAGAGTAAGATCGGCAGGTCACCGTTTTCCAGGGTTTCGGGTCAATTCGAAAGCAAGCCCAGCAAGATAAATAATTTCATAAACCTTGCTGAGCTTGCTTTGTCAGCCGTGTCGTGTTCTACAATAGTAAAGTGCCGGGGTTTAAGGAAGGGGAGGATTTTGAATAGCTGTCGTTTTTGTTGTTGTTGCTGTTGTTGTTGTTGTTACTAGTGCTGTTGTTGTGATTGTCATTGCTGTTGTGATTACTGTTGTCGTTGTTGCTGGTGTCGCCGTAATTGTTGTTGTCGAGGATATTATTGCTAATTATTCTTGCTGTTGTTTTTGTTGTTGTTGTTGATGATATTATTGCTACCAATTGTTGTTGTTGTTAATGATATTATTGCTAACTATTGTTGTTGTTGTTGTTGTTGCTGTTGCTGTTGTTGTTGTTGTTAACTATTGCTAACTATTGTTGTTGTTGTCACCGCGACCATCATTGCTTCTGTCGGAAGATAGAAGGGCCTGCCAGTTGGTCTGCAGCTTGTTTGCCACCTAGACCGTCACTGATCGGCCAGGTCACCCTTTGGAAAATGACGACCAGTCACGCAGCTCGGCGGCTGCTGCAGCAGCCGTGACCGCCCGTCTGTCGTTGGGTTGCCGTCGATTTGGCTGTGTCCAGCCATCACTTGGGCCCTTCACTCCTGCCGCCTCGAAGCTCACGAAGCCCGAACCTCGTCCGTCCGTCCGACCGCGGCAGGCGATTCGGTCGAGCGTCGTCGCGTTTCTCCGACGCGGATCCGCAGCGCTTCGAGCTCCGGCGCTGAAGAGAAGAATGGCGCTGAAGAAGATCGCCACCGGCGGTGTGGGCGGCAAAGCCGGCATAACGGCACCAACATGCAGTTTCGAACAACAACAACAACAACAACGAGTCCAACATACCGTCCACGTTCTTGATGACGATGGCGGTGGAAATCATCATAATGCTGCTGATGATGATGTTGATGATTATGATGTTAATGATGATGACGATGATGATAATAATGATGGTGATGATGATGGTGGTGGTGGTGGTAGTGATGATGATGCGTAAAGTGGTATGCTAGCTGAGGGCGAAGATTAGAATGATGATGATGATGATGATGGTGATTATGACGATGTCGATATTGATGATCAAGTCAAACTGATGATGGTGGCTGACGTTTTGATGCTTCTCAAAGCGTAGTAAATATGGAGCTTCGACGTGTGTGAAAACGACGACGAATGATTTGCTTAGCGTGCCGGCCACTACGCTGCTCCCGGACCCCATATAATGTTGCATATAAGTGGGTGACCGCGTGTGACCGCTAGAAGACGAAGACAACCTAATGTACTAGCTGGTTCGTAGCAATAGTACTACTACTACTACTACTACTAATAATAATAATAATAATAATAATAATAATAATAGTCATAGTAGTAATAGTAGAAAATAACAGTAGCAGTGGTGTAGGAGTGTAGGAGTGTGAGTATCAGCTGCAGCCGCGCCGACGACATGCTGTCCACCCGCCGATCTCTCTCTCTATCTCTCTCTCCCTTTGTCTTGTCGGAAAGACGGACAGAAATTTACAAAATTCATCTCAAAATCGCCGCCTATAACCATTTCAAGAATCGAGGATTGTGCACCGCGCTGCGCCACGATGCTGATGATTGTGCGGCAATGCTCCGATGCATCTTCGGATGAAGACAGTCATAAAAACAACGAGAGAATAACACACCGACGACAACAACAACAACAATAACAACACCCAGTCCGGCCGACAGCAACAACGACAACAACAACGGCAACAACAACAACAGCAACAACCGTAACAACAACGAAACAGCAATGACACCAACGTGAAATAGAAAGAACAACAGCAGCAGCGGCGGCGGCAAAAGTACACCAGCAGAAGAAGGGCACATCTACAACGAAGTAGAAGCGCATAGACAACTTTTACGGCGGCGTTTTCCGGAATCAAACGGATCGCTGAATTTTGGACAATCACTACTAGACCATTTTATCGATGCCGAATCACGCTACTTCGCGTCTAAAAAGTGTGCTTTTCTGCGCATATATATATATAAATATATAAAAAAATATATATAAAAGTCTATTTATATAGTAGTATATGTACGCAATATATATATATATATATATATATATATATATATATATATATATATATATACGACGTGCTCAACAGCTGTGTCTTACGCGCACCTCAATCGGTGTATTTTGAGGTCAGATCTAGCGATGTATACATGCAATACCTCAAGTCTACGGACCCTTAGAAGCGACTAAATTTCGTCAATTGGGCTTCCGACACGATGCAGCTTGATGCCGATTTTGCGAGGCAAATTATCTTTTCCGACAAAGCCTATCTTTATCTGATTAGAAGGGAGAATCAAAAAAATGGTCGCGTCTGGGCAACCGAGAGACCTTACGAGATTCACGAAATGCAGTTACGTATGCTATATGTGACAGTTTGGTGCGGCCCAAGAGAATCACTAGACGATTTTTTCATTCCACGGTAAATTGCGAGAGATATCGAAGCATGATTCTTAATTGTCTTTAGATGGAACTGATGCGATTGAACTTTGGTTCCAACAAGGTTGTGCCACAAGCCACACAGCCGGCGAGGTAATTGAGCTTTTGAAGATGAAATGTCCTGAACCGGAAATCTCGCATATAACATTTGCTGGCTTCCCAGATTTTGGGCTTAAACGCTGGTAAACTTAAATTAAATATTTACATATGATAAACAAACTTAGGACAGGTACTTAACTTTTGCATAGGTTACGACATATTGCCTCCCTTGAATTTAAGAAAATCGTGTATTATGCATTTATTTTCTCACACTTAAGATATGATGTTTTTTTATACGATGCTTCATTTAAGTCGAATGTCGAACCAATAATAACTCTTTCGAAAATATGTATATAAAATATATTTAGATTGGCTTATAGGGCAACCACTGAGGACATATGGAGATAAGAATATATATTACACTTTTATGGAATATGCATATATATAGCATTATGACACACTATAGCTGAAACCGTACCCCCTTTGGAGCTACTTCTAATAAAGTTTATCCTACCGGAAGTGCTGTAAACAATGTTGTAACACACCCATATACAAGGCTTGTGACAAATTGTTCGATGCTTAGTTATCGCCTGGTAAACATAAATGTTAGATTTTTTCATCTGTTTAGATGTGTTATCTACAAAGGAATGTAAAACCAAACTTAAACAACTGATTTGTTTAATTTCGCCGGATATTTCAAAAACATGTGTATTTGGGTGAGTCTTACAGCACAATTAAAACATAAATAACAAATTCTACTAAACTCCGTTATGTAATGTCAAGGATGTTGACACACTCATAAGAGCGGGCAGACATGGGCGATAGCCTTTTCTGCAAAATGCCCTGAATGGCTACACTGGTTTGAATTTGTGTAATTATGGAAATTTCAAGCTCAATAAAGAGTTAAATAAATTTGCCGTCCGGAGAAGACGGTCCTATGATATATATATATATATATATATATATATATATATATATATATATATATATATATATATATATATATATATATAATTAAATCAGAGTAACCAATACAAAGGAATGCTTTACTAGCGCGACTGGCCCATGGAATATGATTCTTATGTCATTTTAAGTGCCACGCTCATATATATATACATATAAATAATCACCTTCAATACTAATATTTATATAGAGGTGCGTGGCACAATTTGTCATACTCTCGTATGTATGTTTTCTGTGTCCGGACAACTTGAAGGAGATCATTGTGCTCCTTCGTAAATACGCCAAGCAAACCATAGATTGCTTACTCCACAATTACACTTGGGCCTGCATTACAAAATGTCCAAACAAGTAACATTGTCGAGCCCGAAGGCGTAGTGGCATGCGTCTGCGCCTCGCGACCAGAGGAGACACATAAGTGCGCGGGTTCGAGCCCCACCGTTGCACATTTGTATTTATGGGGGTCCCTCTATGAAGCAATGCGAAAAGCAGTCCCATGGACGCTAAATCTTGGCTGAGAGTCAGCCCCGAAAGAAAACAAGTAACATTCTGTAAGTTGATTTTGAGCGGATTTGTTACACTGCTCGAGGAGCAAGCCGCCTTTAAGGCTGTACTATTTTTTTAGATCGGGGAGTATTGATTTTCACCAGCTTTAGGGTGCTTGCACCCTCATGGTCTTGAAGCACTGAACAAGAGCACCGAACCGCAGGGTATATACGAGATAAAGTAGGATTTTTAGTGGGTAGTCCCAGACCACCGGAGAGTCCCGCACTACCCATGTGCTTCACCATGCCCAACCATTACCAACTGCGCTGAGTGTGCATAACGCGTTTTATCAAACCTCTAAAAACATCCCGGCTGGATTGTTTCAAATTGCTAGCTTTATTTGCTTTATGTATATGGTCTACTGATTAATAGTCCCTTCCCGTCAAATGCGCGCAACAGATTAGTATACATGCTCGCGGGTTCAATATAATTTATTGATGAACTCGTAAACCGCTTTAATTTGCCGCAGAGAGTCGCCCTGAAAACGTTTCGGCATGAGTATTCTCAAAAAGTGTCTCTTATTCCCAGAGAGTTTTATCTATCACTAGCTATGACTAATCAGGCCTGGAAGGAATCTCTCCGGCCATGTCGTCACCTCACTACTCGCTACAGTGATCACGGATTTCATCATCTACTATGCCGATCTGCTGGGTTTCATGAACCCAAGGAGGACTGCAAATGCCATCGTTGTGGCGGTCCATGTCCCCTATACCACCTACCTTATTGTACGGAATCCGTGTCGCTTTCACAGCTTCAGCAAGAATGCTCATAATTAATTTTTACCATGTTTGTTATATATATCACGTTCGTATTTACATACCCAAACAGGGTGCATTTTAAATAAATTAAATTAATAGTCCCTTCGGCTGAAAGTTTACTGAGGGACACTCTGAAGCTAGTCCTTGTGCTCTTAGATCCCAGGGAATCTGTATAGAGCGGGCTTGTATGACTCCTGTGAAGGCCATGCAACCTGCCCGTGCAATGCTTGTAGTTATGCTAAAAATAAACTAAATGAGTTAAGTGATGAACTTAACAGATAGCGATATAGGTATTTGAGTCTTGTTGAGGAGGCGGCGTGTTTTAACTCTGGTAGTCGTGCGCTCCCATAACGTTGCGACAAATAGCATTATGTAATCTGCTACTGATGCCAAGAGACAGCACCGAGAGTCAACTGCTGTCGTCCATTGGTAATCAGCTGCTTTAGATAGGCAGTAGAGCATCCCTGTAAAGCGGTATGCCGAGGAGTCTTCTTGTGGTTTACCCCGGGTTTCGCTGTAAGGGTCAAACGTGCCCTTTCCGATGGCTCAGGAAAGTACCCGCTGGTGAGCACATTATTCATTATGCGTTTGAATACCTTTAGGTAGTTATTTAGTCTTTTTTTTATCTCGGCCCGGTGCTTTTGTTGGCTGTATGCATTTAGCCACGATTCTGATCTCTTAGATTGAGATCGGTTTAAAGGTAAGCTCTGAAGTTTCCTCAATGACTACCGGCTGCAGCCGAGGTCTTTGCAGCAAGGGCGCAGTTATAGTCGGTTGGGCGTACCCCATTGCCCCAAGGTTTTTCTTCGACCTCCTTGCACAATGAGGAATTCTAGTGGTCTATTTTGCTATTCTTAAATGCTCTAAAGGGGTTTCTTTCGGCCGGTTCCTTAATCTGCGGTGCATGGATACTCGTCGCAAGCGGTCCTTCGCTTTTCGGTAATCTGGCGACTCTACCCGTACAACGGAGGCAATCGGCTATCTTAGGATGTAGGCGGGGGCAAGACTCTCGGCAGGTTCCCTGTAGTAGTGTAGAGATTTGGCCTGGCGAGCATTCAATTAAATGAGCTACTTTATTTTCAGCGCGTTCTGTATACGGGTATTATTTGGAAAGGCGTTGCCGTAGTGTCAGGAGAAAGGGCTGAGAGGAAGTTTAGGTGACGAAGGAGGCTTTTGAGTGATGGTCAGATACGGTTTCTTGCTCCTCGTAAATCCCCCAGTCGGCTATTTGTGGGGGGCGGGTATTTTAACAATGCATCAATAGCCTGCTCGGGTTTTCTTTAGATGACCCTGATAGACGCATGACGTTGATGCAAAGATAGATAAATGCATTGCGTTGATGCAAAATGTATTGCCGTTTTAGTATTTACTTTTCGGGGGCTTGCAACGCCCTCAAGGCAGCATTAGCATGAGAAAGTTTAATACGTTTATGATAGAGTGGCCATTACTGCGTGAGCCGGTAGGCTCCCCTTTGGAGCCAAATGCTTAGCTGCATTTTGTGACAGAAGATAACTTATGAATGTAAAAGTGCAAATCGAAGTGTTTTGCTGTACGAGTCCGAAAAGATTTCAACGCAGCTGTAGTTTGTCAAAACGTCTCCACCATCTCCGGGTACGACTCAATCAACAAACGGAATTGCCAACAATGAGTTGCCAGACTCCATGGTGGAGATTTAAATCTGAACGATGAATCAAAGTCCACTTGACCCTATTTGCTGGAAGAAAACGCAAGTTCTACATTTACTGGTACAACAAAACCCAACAGTTACCATATAGACAGGCCAGCGGATTTCCCACCCTCCTCCCTATCGAGGTTCGAAATGGAGGTACCACAATACTCCTACCCGCTAATTAGACGCTATCACCTCGCGATGGTTTCCAATTTAGACAAGGTAAATGCCGGAGTGGAATAAAATAAGCCATACCATGAAAAAAAAACCGTACACGGGCAATAGCCTTACGGAAAATCTTTAAAAAACTCGTTGAAAAATTTACATTACTAAGCAACCATTGCCAGGAGGCTTAAAAAACTTGGGATACGTTCTGAGAGTGGGTTCCTTATAAACTAAGTACGCCGACACTTCTCTGCGGTCACTTCTCTTATCGATCGCCACCGCCAAGCTTCGTTCTTGGATCGTTTGATAGCCGGCAAGGAAAATGTAAAACTACTAACAAAATGGGTCCTTTACGAGAATGTAAGCAGGTCTAGGTTCTTGTCCGACGGCACAGAAAGATCCCAGAATCTACCCAACCAAGACATCAACTCGAACAAGGTTATGCTACGTTGTTGATGAGCTATCAGAGGAATCGTTGACTTTGAACCTGTAAGAAAGAGCACATACGATACACGCGGGTCTCCACTGCCAAAACCTAAAACAAGCTCCTGAAAAATGTACCTAAACGGATTCACGCCTCGTGAACAAAAAAGAGGCCATCTTTGACCAAGACAACGCGCGGTCTCATGCGAGTAATACCAGACTTAAAAAATATATCACCTTGGCTAGGAACTTGTTGAGCACCGACTGTATTTTCCAAACCTTGCTTCCTTAACTATCACCTATTCCGGTCTCTCCGAAATATTTTGACTGGAAAAAAACAAGTCTTTCGGGGACGTCCAAAACGAGACATCACGCTATTTTGCCTCTACGAAACAGGAGATTTTCTAAAGAGGGATCGAAAAGCTGGTTGATCGTTGGCAAGATGTCAATTAAGGAGGGGGCCTATATTAATGATCAAATAAACTCCTAAGCTCTTGCAAATTTATGTTTTCGCTGTAGGTAAAAACAACAAGAACTCTCGCATCAACACAACGTAAGAAAAAAAACATGTCATTGTTTAATGGCCATACATTACATAGACAGCTTAATAAACGTACCCTTTGGGGCTCGTTTTTAACATGCACTCGCTGAATTTAAGCCCCGCTAACTCCGAGTCGAAAACTCGAATTTTCCATTTGGAATTTGAATTTAGGGCTGCAAGTTCTCAGTCGGAAGATCAGTGGTTCAAAACAGTCACATTTTTTGCCAAGCGTTTCACACTTATCGATAAAAAATATTTATATTTATAATAAGATGCTTTGCTTCATTTGCGCTTGTCCTTTCGAAATGTTTAGGTACTTTATATTGTAATTGACCTTTAAAATGCTTTATTATAAATTCTTCGTGTGTTCATGCCGTTGTTATGATTGCTCCGCACTCGAATCCCTGATGAGCACACTTGACACAATTATATTTATTATCGCGCATGGCCTAACCACTCCTTGCGCACTAAAAGCATGGTTTGCACAGTGACAAGAACAAATGCTAACAGTTTTCATCGTGGGCCCTTAGATGGCACGTCTGACAGTCGCAGATGAATTATTGCTAAAACGTAAAAAAAAAATATATATATACATACGAAATAAATAAAAGACACAAATATATATATATATATTTAGCGATATATGTGGGTGGCGTGGTAGCTGTGATGAATTATGGCTTGGGGCGACAGCTTAGCTACCAGGTAGGTGATGACCTGTGAGACAGTTATTTGTGATGATCGGTACTCACAGCCCGTCGCTTTCGTGCGACAGCGTCACTATTATCACCGTCTAACTGTCATAAAACAATACTCGAACTCGCCAGCCTTCTACTGACGGTAGCTCGTTGCCTATGTCGCCTCCATATTACCACTGTCAAGTTGTTGTTGTTGTTGCGAACGGGGTAGTCACATATATATATATATAACTAGTACAGACACAATCCCGTAAGTGCCGTCAGGCAGAGAGATTTCCGATATGTATGTCATTGAGGATAGTATTTTTGGCGTCGTTTACCCGACCAATTAGTTCGTTCCATTGTAAATATATGACTTCGATTTGTCATATTCTCATATTCGTATTGGTTTCATCAGCTAAAAACAAAATCAAATTTAGATGACTCAATCCTCTGATATAGGGAAAGGATACACATTGAGTGCAAAACTCCGTAAGGAAGAGAAAATTATGACTTACGTAAGCTAGACGCACTGAGGTTTACTAAAGCCGGGCTGAAAAACAGACTGCAAGTATGATGTTCAAGGGAAATTTGGGACTCTAGGGAAACATCTATTGTCAGATCCACTATTAAAGATTTATGTTTTATCTAAACAACAAGCTTGACATAAGCACTTGTTTCCTTTACTGAAGAAGGTCTTTGGAGGTTTAACTTAATTAACTACTCCATTGGTTCAGGCTTCTTATGAAAGTGCCTGAAAAATGCCATGTGTAAGTGCCTGTGAGCTTGTATACCTATGTTGATATTATGATTACTCTTTCACTTCAGAGGCAAGCTAGGTTAAGTGGGCAAAATCTGTTTTAACGCTATTTCTTAGCGCTTAAAACTTTCCTTTTGAAGAAGAATAAAGAAAGACACGTTAAACTTCTTAAATATGCCTAAGGATGACTGAACGGAAGTAGACGCGTAGCAATTTGCTTTCTTCTGTCGTACAGCGTGCAGAAAACACGTTTGTCAGTTTGTAAGTTTTCGACCGAGCCTAGGATCTTGGACGCTTAGTCGCTGTATCGCTAGACTTGGTTGCCCAATCCCATCAAATATTGTCTCGGCTTTTCCGTATGTATTATATGGCAGACACTTTTTAGGCATTATAAGTATTACGAATACCTTCTAAATTGTATATAGGCGTAGTACAATATACAATATGAGGCACTAGCTAGGTGGTCTCAGTTTATCATTCATATTTATTCAATACCAAGCAGATACAATAACTTACAATGTGAACTAAAGTAATTATCGCCTTATACAATTATCATGCCCAATTTGGAAGCTGCCGAACTACCAACATGCATTCTAATTATATAACGAGCATCGCTCACCCGAGCGCTTGCACACCTTGTGATGTGACCCCCGTGCATGGCGTATATTGCAACCATGAGACGCCTGTTAAATCTGGAGCCTTTAAGCTATGTGTTGTTACAGCCACAGTGCAATACAAACTGCGCTCTATTGCACCGCTTTTCATTGACAGCTTTTCAACGCGGGTGTGTGAGACAACTTGGATCTTTCAACGAAATCATCGATATGAAAAAATGTTGTATCTTCTAGTATGTAAAATAGCTCATTGCGATAGTTGAGAGGCAGATTTAGGGGTTTTCGGTTGTTCCCACGTGTGCAGTACTGCTCGAAAGTTAGATCGAATTATGCGAAGATCGGCGACCAGCAAGCACATGGCAGCGGACGTACATATGGTATCGCACGCAATAGCAGTTGCGTTCTGTACTAGCACGTCGCTGCAGTAGCTCATAGATAAAGATACACACAAACAAAACGCCATGTACAGAATAATATGCTAACGACTTTGGCTTTGCAAGCTATTTAGCTTAGCTGCGACTAAAGAGTGATCCAGATGTGAGGATCCAAGTTTTTGTTAGGGACCCGAATATTTTAGAGTTTGGCTGCTATATTTTTCTGTGACGAATGACACCTCGAAAGTTCTGGCTCGTCTTACTGATCTACTCGTGACAGCTACTGGTTGATACCAGAGAGAACACCTCCTCAAGGTGTTAAAACCTTGTAGCAACCCTAGAGCGCATACATTAGGTCAATCGTGAGAGGATCACTTGCTATCTACAGATTATTAACAACATTTCTGTGGCAGTTGGAATACATGTCTCGGATGGCATCACTTTGTTTTAGCTAGTTAAGGTCAAATTGCTCCGGAATTGGAAGGGCCTCTTCAGCCACGTGCCGATTCCGCCGAATAGCCAGCTTCTTTAATGTGCGCTCTGACGCCACTTTACGGTAGAGACTTTGATCTTGTTTGATATCACCATGCCTACACTTGAACGCATGAAAAAGCCTGGCGACATGCTAGACTTTAGACTCTCCTCTTAATAATTCCATAAACAAATCCCAAAGAGTTTCCGCCAAGAGAGAAGATGACTGGATCCAGTGCTAATAGTAGAACTGATTGGGCCCTGAAAAAAGATCAGCCCGTAGCTTTCAGGGGGATATCCAGGCTTGCAGGAATAGACAAAACTTTTCCCCAGCGAAGCCAAATGCAGCCTAGAAGTTGACAAGCACAGCCCACAAATGCTAATCATGTCCGCTTTAGATCCATGGGATAGAACATTTTGTTGGTCTTTGGTCGAGAACTCGTAGGGAACGTCTTCTGCCACTTCGGTTGGGTCGCCTGCAAAAAGACCTTCGCCCATGTACTATATTTATTAGGGGTTTAAGACACATAGGAATATAAGTAAAGGGATGTTGTCTACGCAATAATTTTATTTTTAATATGAGATTGTAAAGGTTTCCAGTACCCCAGGTCTAGAAGGTGGATCAGCTCTAAGGTGGATCATACTGAGTGTTTCAGCCTTATTCAGCAATAGGGTTATATGGGAGAAACTGCATGGCGGTTATGCGGTACTCCTTAGGTGAATGCAAGGACGAGTTGGGCGAGGATGGCCAAATTAAGTGACCGAGAAGGTCAAGGTGTTTTTACCCAGAGACATTACGATGTCAAGACTCGTGCCGAAGGCTTCGGTCGAGCAAAGCAGTATCGCGGTTCCTGAACTGTCCATTTCAATGAGCTTTTGTGAATCTTCTATGTGCCGATCCGGCTCGGACGGGATATACACATTTTAGCAAATGCGGCACTCGGCAATGAACTATACTCCCTCGCGGAAGGAACAGAGGTTCAGCGCGGCAATGCGGCAGCAATAATGGGCACAATGAGGGGCTGCCTCAAGAATAAGCTCGATTGGTGGCGCTCCTTACAAGCCCTTGTATGATTAGTTAATCACTAGTTAATAACATTTCCTTTTAACTACATGCTCTATCCAAATTAAATATATATATATATATATATATATATATATAACTTTTACAGTCTTGAAGCAACGCCTCGACCTCGACGTCCAACGTGGGAATGCGGAGTCCGTCCGGGACACGCTGCTGAAGTGGTTTCAACCCACTCTGTACGAGATAGAGTAATATTTCAAGTGCACACGTTTTTGGGAGACAATTGTCGCTCCATTTGTATTCTGAATAAAATGTAACTTATACTTATTTAGTAAAACAATTAGCAGTAGTTCTAGTCAAGGATAACTTTTGGTCGCATTTTGCTGTTCTTCGGGTGACCTGGCTAGTAGTGGCTATTGCGGTCGAATCGGTCGTGCTGCAGTAACTGCCGCTCACTGACCAACATCGCAGAAGATTTCAACTATATTCAGATCTGCCTTAAATTGCCGTATCATCTGTTGCGGTTAAAGCTTGACTTGTGCGGCAGTTATAATAATAATAATAATAATAATAATAATAATAATAATAATAATAATAATAATAATAATACTTATTATTATTATTATTGTAGAAGCGGCATTGCCTCTACACACTGCGAGAAACAGAAGCTATCTCCGATACTCTTCCTATCGCTGGTCCCTCGTCGTTGCTTCTATTCTTTTGGCCAGATCCGAATCCCAGAAGCCGCAACCTCTGCCGCTAGCTTGGCAAAGCTACAAAGAACCGACTCTGCTGTCCTGGGATAAAAAAGCACCACTATTATCAGCTAGTGGAGTGCAACAAGACGATCCGCTTGGACCTGCTTTATTCAGCCTCGGGGTATCCAGTTTAGTGGCACGCATAAAGAGCCCTCTTAACGTTTGGTATCTAAATGACGCAACGATTGGAGGTCCACTTGATCTGGTTGTGTGTGATATTATTAATGTGCTGAATTTTGCAGAAGAGGGAACCCTTAGCCTCAATGCCTCTAAGTATGAAGTTATTACATTGGGAGGTAATGCCCAAGAACAGGATGAACTTTTTAGGGCGGTTTCGAATGTCTGACCAGAATCTAGGCGCGTTAACTTAGACGAGCTGGAGCTTTTGGGTGCCCCAATAAGCTTACGATCGACTTCAAAGACCCTTAAAGACAAGTGCACTGGACTGAAGCAAATTCGCTCTCGCTTAACGGCGATGCATTCGCAAGCAGCTCTGTGCATCTGGAGATACAGCTTGGGTTCGCCAAAACTTAACTATACTCTGCGCACTTCACCAGCTATTAAATGTCACGAAGATCTTCAAGCTTACGACGTTACCGCAAGAAGCATGTTAAGTGAGGTATTAAACGTCGACCTGCATGATAACACTTGGAAAAGAGCAACCCTTCCAATTGCCGAAGGAGGACTTGGTATGAAATCAGCGGCGGAGCTGTCTCCCATGTGCTATGCTGCGTCTTTATTGGAATTTGGTAAACTCGCAAATACGTTGGTCGAACCAGACATCCGCCAAGGAATCACAAGAGCCAAAGACGCTGCAGAGCTAATAGCTAGACAAACAATTGGACCAGGCCCCTGGCAAGAACGTCCCACACAGCATACATTGGACTCCTACAGATGCAGCGCTGCAGCTAGAGAGCTCTTAGACAGCCTCCAATCTTCAGTGGAGTAAGCTGTCTTTCTGGCAGCACGGGACACATTTCGTGGAGGCTTTCTAAAGTGTCTCCCTTACCCGCAGCTGGGTATTATGCTGGACAACACCTCATTCCGCATGGTAACAGCTCTTCGAATGGGTGCCCCGGTTTGCAACCCCTACAGTTGTCGCGCATGTGGTACCACAGTAACTGAGGATGGGCTTCACCCTCGTAGCTACATCAAAAGCCATGGTAGAGTTTCTAGACACGCTAAAATCAATGCAATTATAAGAAGAGCCTTACGCAGGGCTGGTGTACCAAGCAAGCTCTAGCCCAGATTAGGACTTTATGACGACAAAAGACCTGACGGTGTAACAATCCCGCTATGGGCTAACGGCAGATGCTTGGTATGGGATGCTACAGTGTCCTGTACAGTGGCTCCCTCGTATATACGCCACAGTTCACTAGAAGCAGGATGGGTTGCCGAGCGCGCAGATAATGGGAAGAAACGCAAGTACCAAGAATTGGAGACAAGTTACATCGTAGTGCCAATATTTATGGAAACAATGGCTCCGGTAAGCAAGAGAACCAAGAGATTCATCAGTGGGCTGGGCCAACGGATTACAGATCTCACAGGGAATCGGCGCGAAGGTGAGTTTCTACGGCAATTGCTGTCGCTTGCAGTGTGCCGAGGAAACGCCAGCTGTATTGTCGGTTCCATGGAATAATATTTAGGAGCTAGGAGAAGACAAGGAGTACACTTTCACACCTCACAATTGTAACATTTAAGCAATAATAATAATAATATTAATAGAGAGAACATGGATCTCCTTATAGGTGACATGGGCTGACATGAAACTAACTGATACTAGTAAAACGTTCATTTAACCCAATCTAAAAATCAAAGACTAGTAATGACAAACGTGATTTTTTAGATCTACTCAGTAACTGTGAAAGTAGTGGAAGTAGACGTAAGTGGTGCTACGACGAAAGACGATTAGCTTTTACGGTTGCTGTCATTGTTATTGCGGCTAATACAAGTAGTTGTTGTTTCTAACGCTCTGACGACCACATTTCAGAGGCTTGGTATGGGATGCTTCTGTGTCCTGTACAGTGGCTCCCTCGTATATACACCACAGTTCACTAGAAGCAGGATGGGTTGCCGAGCGCGCAGATAATAAAAAAAAACGCAAGTACCAAGAATTGGAAACAAGTTACATCGTAGTGCCAATATCTATGGAAACAATGGGTCCGGTAAGCAAGGTAACCAAGAGATTTATCAGTGGGCTGGGCCAACGGATTACAGATCTCACAGGGAATCGGCGCGAAGGTGAGTTTCTACGGCAACTGCTGTCGCTTGCAGTGTGCCGAGGAAACGCCAGCTGTATTGTCGGTTCCATGGAATAATATTTAGGAGCTAGGAGAAGACAAGGAGTACACGTTCACACCTCACAATTGTAACATTTAAACAATAATAATATAATAATAATAATAATAGGGTCGTTCCCTGGTGTGGGATGCGACGGTGACCGACTCTCTGACCCCCTCCCTTGTCGGTCCCGGCGCTTCTCGCCCAGGAACTGCCGCTTCCCGCGCCGAGACATCAAAGATAAGAAAGTATGCGAACTTAGGCCTGTGCGTACCACTTTTCACCCTTCGCATTCGAGACGCTGGGTGGCCCTGGGCCCCTCACAACGACGCTAATTTCCCAGGTTGGCGACGCTTGACAGCAGGCTACGATGGACAAGAGGGCGGGCACTTTCTTCTGCCAACGGCTTTCCCTAGACATTCAGAGAGGTAACGCTATTTCGGTGCTCGAAACTATGAAAGACTGGGTGGACCCGCGTCTTCGCGTCAGAAATCGGGCAAGACTCCCACTCGGACACGAGTGATAGATGAGGAGTGAGCCATCGGCGCCGTGGATTTAAACATTCACATGTATATACTAAATTCCTAAATAAATATATATATTCTAGTCTAATATATCAAATAATAATAATAATAATAATAATAATAATAATAGAATTTTGTAATGGGCAAAGTTGTCTGCGGCACAACACCGTCTAAATGCACACTTATTATCATCGCGGTTTACTCGTTACTGGATTTATACAGGCTTCCTCCAGCAGCAACGTATGTAGCAGTAGGGCAATAACAAGCACGTTCCACAGATATAACGGGCAACGCGGCCGGGGCTCGAACTTGCCTCCGAATTGGGGGTCTATTAATCATAGTTGCCATGACAACGCCCAGTTTCAAACGGTGCGTTAGCCGTTTAAGCCACCGCCGCTGTCGCCGTTGTTGTTGTAGTTGTTGTCAGTGTTACCACGATGATGAGTATTGGCGTTTGTGTTATTGAACGCCTTCACGTCTGATAACGCCTTGAGCTAAACGAAGAAGGAACAGGGCTTGTGTTATTGACTGGGTGATGATGGTGGTGCTGATATTATCAGTGGCGGGGCATTAACAGTGTTGGCTGTGGCCGCCCTGCGGTTGGTCAACCGGCCCAGTAGCAACAACAACAACAGCAGCAACAGCACAACAACAACAATAACAACAGCAACAGCACAACAACAACACGACCCAAACGGCAATAGCAGCCTGTAGACGGTTAGACTAAACCAGTTAGTCATCTCCAAAAAAAAAAGAAAAAAAATGTAGACGGCGACCGTGGCGACGAGAAAGCAACCGTACATCATCGCCTCGGTTAAAACTCCGTTCCTAGCAAACCAGTCACAGTAGTAGTAACAGCAGTAGCAGCAGCAGCAGCAACAGAAGCAGCAATAACTGCACAACCGCCATCACGATCCTAAAAGACACTCTTGATCGTTCACAACAACATCGACAACAACAGCAATAACATCAAACACAGCAGTAGCAACAACAACAACAACAACAGCGACAATAGCAACATCCGTCGTAACAAGAAAGCAACAACAACAACAACATTGCCAACCTTTGGTTGTTCAGAGAGATTGCTAATTAATAAGAGACGCTGAACATATATTTGTCTTGTGGGAAGGCCGCCTCTGAAGACGGTGGTAGCAGCAGCAGCAGCAACAACAACACCAACACCGTCACCAACAACGACGTTACCATCACCACCACCAACAACAATAACAACAACAACACTACCACCACCACACCACCAAAAACAACAACACCAACAACAATAACAACAGCACTGCCAACAAGAACAACTCCAACAACAAGAACAATACCAACAACAACAACAACAACAACAACAACAACGACGACAACAACACCAACACCAACAACAACAACACTGCCAACAACAACACCAACAACAACAACAACACCAACAACAACAACACTGCCAACAACACCACGAACGACAACAACAGCACCGTAGCACTGTCAAGCTCACGGGAAACGGCAAAGGGTGAGTGCGAAACAAAGGAGAGAGAGAGAGAGAGATCAATAATAGTACGCAGCCACCTAGGCCATGGCAGTTTCCCCGACTTGAACGGCCGTGCGAAACGGTCGCTCAGTCAGCATCTACCCACCCACCCACCAAGCAGACAAACAAGCGGACAAACAAGCAGTCTACGTAGAAAGCAGCTACGGCTGGTGGGCTGACTGGGCTGGCAACATACGTGGCATATATAGGTGCTACAAAAAAGTTTTTTCGGTTTTGTCCCGTACAGAATTATTATAAAATTCGAAAAAAAAAATTAGTAGTAGTAAAAAAACCCCATTTCGTTCTTTCCTCCCTCCCACCGTGCAGCCATCATGATCATGCTCATCATCATCATCATCATCAGCATCGTCATCATCATTATCGTCGTCATCTTAATCGTCATCATTATCGTCGTCATCGGCATGATCATCATTGACAACGGACAAACAGGCAAAATCGATTTTGATGCATCCCCATCATAGTTAGCCTGAAGTAGCAGAAGCTGCAGTATTGAGACGCACCGCTTTCAGCAGAAACAGCGTCGCCGAAGCCGCCGCCTCAACGCTCTATCTATCCATCGTTGCCTTAGTCCCGACAACAACCCGAACGCATCCCGAAATCACGCACCATGCAAACGGAGATGCACACACAACAAATGAAAAAATGGTGAAAAAGATGAGAACAAGTGGGCAGAATAGCAAAGAAAGCACAAGAGCACAAGCGTAGAAGAACAACATTGAAAAGAAAACGGACGCACGAACGGATGGTCGCTTGGTTGGTCGGTCAGCGTACTAAAATCGTTATGATGCCTCGTACTGCTGTTTCTGCAACGGCAACAAAAGCCGCATTTCGACCGTGGGGCGACGTGGACGATTGGTGGTGATGGTGGTGGGATTCCTCTGGTGCAAACAAAAACGTTTGTCAAGGAGGACAGGCGCATATATTTGGCGAACAAACAAATATACAACAAATAAAAACACGTCGTGGTGGTACCAACTACTACTACTACTACTACGACAACAACAACTGCGATTACTACCTTGATTTCGACTATGATCCTCACGCCAACAACGACAATTGGGCACGCGATGAACGGTAACACGGTAATGCCGTCCGATTATTGACACGAAATGACCTGGTAGCAAGTAGCATTGGCAATAGATATGCACAATATGCGCTCTCGCTCTCTCTATCTCTCTCTCTTTCTCTATGTGAACGAACAGTGAACAGCGGAACGATCATAGTTAATGCTGCGTGCGCGCCGACAACGACAACAACGTCAACATTAAGAACAGCAGCAATAACAACAACAACAGCAATAACAACAACAACACAGCAATAACAACAACAACCACCGCAGCAGCAGCAGCAGTAGCAACAACAACTACAGCTACTAACGTTATTCATGCTACATCATGCCGAGTGTTACGGTTCTACGAGTTCTACTCGTACCGCCAATACCGTTAGAACGACATCTTTAGCAGCTAACTTTTCATCAGTAATCACTTAGGCTTACTACTGATTGAGCTTGTGCTTTTTGTTGTGCCTTTGGAGCTGCGCTCGAATTACGAGTTTCCTCAAAAGTGTCCCGGTTTTCCCCGAAGCTAGCCTTAACGGGTTTTTTTTTTCATTCAGTCATAGATAGCATTTATCATTTTGTGTGTAATAGATATTTCGATTCTAGTCAAATGAATATGGCATTTAATGAAACATCAAAAGCGCGACAGCTGCTTTTGCTAGTTATATAAATATATATATATATATAGATTTGTAACAAATTTTCTTGAAATGTCTACATATTCCTTTACGCCGGGCAAGCACTGATTATGCCTGATTTAACTGGCTTGTGATTGATGCATTGCTCTGTTTGATTGAGCAGGGGACCGCAATCGTGAGAACCAAACAGATAAGTTGCGGAGTGCATGCGGCAAGGCTTCTAACTCTTCAGGGTAGAATTGTAAGCCATATTAAACGCCCTTCAGTCAATTGTCGTCATCGAATCCCACCACCGCGAAGGCATTTTTTTCCATAACTGCCTTGGCCTCGGCTTGTGTCTTTTGCCGACTTCTTGCCTTACGCAGCTGCTTAGATAATGAATATCGTCTTTCTTACTCTGCCCTCACTGTGTTTGCAGGTACCGGTTTTGCAAATTTCGATTGGAACCGTCTTGTTACGGGAAAGTTATTTAGGCTCAATAATTCCTCGTTGAGCTTCTACGTTCCATAAATACGCAGTTTCAACAATTGCAACAATGCGCAAAAGGCCTCTACCGCCCGTGTCCTATACATTATCCTACATATTACATAACAAGGTTTTTCAGATGCTTTTAATGTTTGAATTGTGTTGGGAGACTCATCCAAAAACACAAGTTTGTAATATATCCGGCCAAGTAAAACAAATGTGTATGCTTACAAATGCTAAACAAATATTTATTAATTACATACCTGCTACAATGTGTCAGAATGCTATATACGTATATTTTGTAAAGGTGCAACATATTTTTATCTCTCCAAATGTTCTCAGTGGTTGCTCTATAGTCCAATCCAAATATTTTCGTATGCATGTTTTCTAAGGAGTTACTATTGGTTCGAAATTCGACTTTAATAAGCCACCGTTCAACAAGACACCATAGTTAAAGTGTGGATAAATAAATACACGGTTCTCTTAAAGTCGATGTAGGCAATATGTCATAACGTATGCAAAACTAAAGCCCCTGCCGAAAATAGATGCCGCTAGAAGTGTCCCGACCGCGGGTTGATGAGACTGAGATTGATACCTCTCAAGTAGATACGCGGAGATCCCATATAGCTTATTAGAAGGGCAGGTTATATTGCTACTCTAACGTCCAGGCTGTGGCAGGAAGGCTAGCCCCACGTCATACGCCAAACCCGTACTACGTCTCTAAAGGTCAAAAGTCTTCCTACTTATAAACTAGTAGGAAGCGGGATCTTATCTACAATACACATGCAACGCATTACGTCTGTCGACGAGGATATTGCAATGCGAGGAACAATGCGTTTGGACTCAATTAGTGCACCGATGATGCACTCTTCTTGATTGGTCATGTCAGCATGATTCCATCCTAGTAGCGTTATGACATCAATTCTCTGAAGTTTCCGCCAATATTTCCGCCAGCTGTAACAATCTCACATTTATGGCGATAGAAAACCAGATCTCCGTTTTTCGAAAAATATTCAGCAGTTTCAAAATGTCAGCGCCACGCGCTTACGCGCACGTTTTAAGTTAGCGGTACCCACGCAAAAATGCGTACCCCCATCTTATCTATATGTGCAAACGAGGACAACTCAAAACAAAAACAGCTACCCTCATGTACAATAGCATCGTTCTTCACCACTGCCATCTAAAACTTCTTTGACAACGCAGGTTCACAAACAAGCCATTACTCTTCCAGCCCCTCCTTTCAATGTTTGTCCTCCACAGCTGAGACCCTAATTAAAACGAATAAATCCACTTAGACGCTCCGGTTACCCACATTAATTATCGATTGCTACAAAGATAGAAAGATTCGCATTATATCTTTAATCAAGTCGCATTATAATAAAATCATACTCACTCGATGCTTAAACGTGAATCCCGGAACCGCTTAATTGCACCAACCCCTTTCTTGACAGACATTTGGAAAATTGCGTCTTAGCCTATCCAGAAATCACCTTGTAGGTTTGCCTTACTTACCGAGATCCGAGAGGGCACCGGCCTTGCGATCTGGGGTGTATTCACCAATTGGTCCTGCCTCCCATACTCTCGTTTAGTGGAGAATCAGATAATAGCATTCAATGGATTCTTTTCCTCCTCTAATAGGCCTGTATAAATTGCGGTGACTGGGCTTGCCGTGTCCTTGGTAAAAATTGATAGAGAAGTAGCCTAAGGCACAATTCTAGGCCCTCTATTTCAGTCAGTGTATTTTACACACCTGTCAAAGGCCCAAAATAAAAGCACGGGCCTATAATACGCAGCCTGTTGCGAGTAACACGAAGTTACTGTGAAATTCCAAAGAAGACGTCTCATAAACATATACATCTAGGGTGCGGTAGCCAAAGTGTCATCTTGACAGAAAGGTTGCTAGGCTATAATCGGACTCAGGGGGTGGACCAGGCCTGCCACATATCGGCTGGGATAACTGTCTCGGATCGAACTCCCCAATGAAACAACTCAATTCCCCCTTTTGTGGCTGTTGATAACTGAGGGCTGTGTAACGCCTTATAGACTGCCATTGCTAGATGTATATATACATATATATGGGGATAGCAAATCGTCATAGTTCTTGAAACAACGCATCAATAATGACATAGAACAAACACACATTGCCTTCGTTCAGGATACCTTTCGAAGGTGGGCGAGCAGCAACAACGTTCCAAGGGAAATTTCCTCAGCACAATTTTCTTCAAACAACAAGAAGCCCGAGCTCAACTCCAACATTTTTTCGTTGTATATATAGTCCAAAGTATGTTTGAACGGTCCGCTTACAGGTTGCACAATACTATATAAAAAAAGTAAACGTTTCAATGAAATCCGTCCTGAATTAATAAAAATATTTTAAAAAATACATTTACTTTGGCTGCCTCACACTATATATATATTTTTTTTGTTGGGGGGGGGGGGGGGGCAGGTGGACGTTTGTTAGCTCGGTGTTAACCTCACAGCGACATGCAGAAAGCTGGGCCCTTCACAGCACTGCAGGGCCCGTCGTCCACCCAAATGCTGGTGCAATAAAGAGGTCGCCTGGACCATGAATGTACAGGGTGTGACAGAAAAATTTCAAGAGCGATATACAGAATTGTAGAGCTTGTTCTGTGCTCCTATGTTGGGCAAAAACACCAGTGTCACAAATTGTAGTAATTTCACTCTCACTTCAAAACAAGACTTCTCAAAGACCATGTTTCATTGGAAAAAAACATTTGCTTTAACGTGCTTTACAATTATGTATATCGCTCTTGAAATTTTTCTGTCACACCCTGTATGTGTGAGGCACTAAAGGTCCTACAGGAGAACGCGGAGCTGTCTAGGCAGAAGGAACCGAATGGCGAAGGGGCCGGACACGGCAGACGGGGGACTAGCCGACTTTCATCTGGCCGAGTAGAAGGCCGTTGGAAACTATGGGACGGCTACTGATATGAGAAAGAAATAAAAAAGTTTTGGTAAAACATCTTGATCTTACCAGGCCAGAGGTGTCATTAACTCGGCCTGGCGGGAGGTGTGGACGCACGATACAGGTTACAGGCGATTCGGTACCTGAGGGGTAGGAAGATATGCGCGCTTAGTGTAGTTACGAATTTTGTTTGTTGGTGAGTTTGTGAGCCCCGGACTAACCGCTGCTAGCTGCCGACGACGTATTGCATCATGCATACATCATTCAGAACTACATGATTAAGATAAATAAGGCCACCAGAGACCCCTGTATCATTAACAGTATATGTGCTGTGTGAAGTGAACGACGTGGAGCACGCTGTTCTGCGCTGTGAGTGTCTTTGGGAAGCAAGGTCTGCGTAGTCAACGGCATGAGGAGCCACCCAATCAGGTTACCTCAATGATGATCTCGACGAAAGCGTCGAGGGAGGCAACGAACCTGTCCGACGTTATTTTGAAGCTTAAGACAGCCAAAGAGCCCGCTAGGCGGGAGAGGCGAGGAACCAGTGGAGTTGGGAGTGGGAGAAGAAGTGCAGCAAGACTCTCGAGGTCTTGACGCATCCTCTCAAGATGGTGTCGTATACACATAAGCAGAGATAGAGCTGCACCAGGAATAATGGCAGGGGCGCCTGTCTCACGGCTTCGAAAAAATGCCATGTATTTTGGGGGCTGGGAGAAAACCGGCTTTAGTTGGTTCGTGTAATAGACGTAAAGATCAACCGGCGAAATTGCCATTTGCTTGCTCTCGACTGAGAAGGTGTCCCTATTGTAGGACAAAACAAATTTCCAACTTATGTGCACGTCTTGTGTATCGTGTCTAGTAAGTAAAATATGTGCACATTATTTTTTTACACGGCGATCTTGCCAGCCGTTTAGTGCAAAAATGGCTAGCGGGTAGACGGGTAAAATTATTTGTAGGAACTCCTGTCGACGATTTAAACTCATACTGACTATAGCGTTGAACGATCCGCTCTTCGAAGTTTACAAAATAAATATCATGTGTATTGGTTTGAATGGTGTTTAGTGCAGGCCGCGTCAATGTGACCTGCCAGCTTCTCTAGTGACAATGAAGCAAAATTAGTTTCATGTAGTGACTTTTTTTTTGAGAGGACTAACTAGAAAATGGGGAACGTACACACGGTCGCCACTGCAGACTTGTCCTTAACTGCAAGCGTGGGCCGGTAGTGTGGTGTTCCAACCCACTAAAAACCAGTCATGCCCCCCTTCCTCCCCCCAGCAGGGAAGTGCTGTTAGCATTACTACAAACTATTCCGTGTGGTATCTAAACACTATTTCGAAAGTTTAACTACCTCGGAAATTGAAGCCAAATTGGATGCCCGCGTACAGTGGCATTGCTAAGTGGATTGCTTCATTTAAAAGGGGTAATGAGAACATCGAAGATACACCACGATCTGGACTGCCAAAACAGCTTCAGATAAGAAAACTGTGCTTGAAATCCACAAACTTGTGATGGGTGGGTGACCGCCGACTCTTCAGCGCAAATTGTGGACCGGCTGAAGCAGCGTGTCGTAGCACTGCGTCCCGGAGTGCGGAAGAAGACTGTGCTATTTCAACACGACAATGCTTCGGTTCACGCGCGTTTGCCGACCAGATCTCTGGCCCCGTGCGACTATTATCTGTTAGAAGACCTCAAACATTTCTCTCTGGAAAAATATATCAAAGCAGCAAAGATACGGCGCCCGCCGC
>QVRM01003207.1:25000-65000 GCA_003439945.1 Dermanyssus gallinae | reverse complement strand
AAAGGATAAAATAAGTCTTGCAAAAGCAGAAGCAGGATTTCCGCCTACTGTAGAAGATCACGTGGTACATCACACGTCGAATGTTGAAAGCCGTGAATGACCCCGGCCAAATGATCCGAGTGGCATAAGAGGGGAGATGCGTTTAGTGGGTATGGGTCTTAGCGGGCTCACATCCATCCGCTGGGGTCGAGTCCCACACAGCTCGAGATGGGAAGTGGGAGCTTTTCATTTTCCTACTCGCAGCAATAGTACCTAGTAGTGTAAGATTAGTTGACCCTCCTTCATAAAAAATAACCAAACATGTAGATCAGCGCTCGCTATCTTTCATAGCCTTAAAGTTTGCACGTACAATACTCTATTTGTCAGTTGTAGGCTTGGTGGTAGTAGACACCAGAACACATTCCCAGACGCAGCGCAATATAACCCCGCTAAAAGCATGCCTATTGTAAATAAATAGTTGCAAAATTGCCAAAAAAAAAGAAATGGCTTGGGCGTTTACAACTATGATACAACTAATAAATTAAGCATAATTGAACTATAATTTGGGGTGTCAGACTGCACTTATAGTGGCTCTAGGAGAAACGAAATGTCTATATGTATATATAGACACTTCCGCCTTATGGGCTTAGCCTTTGCGGATGATCTCATCCTCCTAGCCTCCACGAAATCCACTCTCCAACGTCTCCTTAATATTGCGGACCCACTTTTGAAATCCCGAGGCCTTGAAATTAATACTAATAAAAGCTTTACTATCTCCCACCTATTTAATAGGAAGGAAGGTAAAGGTTTTATCAATACCGTACCAGAATTTAACGTTGGAGATCGGCAATTGCCAGCTAAAGGTATGAGCGATCGATGGAGATATCTTGGAGTCGACTTTGACAGCAATGGCAGAGTTGACTCCACCAGGGATATACTCCTTAATTTACTCAACAGACTCACGATAGCTCCCCTTAAACCCCACCAAAGACTCATATTTTTGAAAGACTTTCTCATTCCCCGTCTCCTATATAAACTGGTCTCCGGTCCCAGACCATCTTACGCACTCCTTAGTGACCTAGATAAAGAGATCAGAAAGGTTGTTAAGTCGAAATGGCTGAAGCTCGAAAACTCGGTGCCGAACGCCTACCTGTACACGCACACGGCACACGGCGGTCTGGACATCCCCTGCCTCCAAACATTCATTCCCAGACTCCGCCTCTCCCGCCTGACAGCACTACAACACTCCACGCACCTTGGGGTCCAATGGATGCTAACCACCGAGCACTTTAAAAAAGATCTTGCGAAAACAAGACTTCTTTGCGAGCGCTTGGGAACCTCCATTGAGACCGCTACACAAGAGACCGACTACTGGTCTCAACAACTACACAACACGTTCGATGGGGCACATTTTAAAAAAGCACACGAAACGCCCTTTGTACACTACTGGATTAAGGGTATGCCCTACCTATCTGGTAAGGAGTATTTAAACCTACTAAAGCTCAGGATCAACGCACTACCAACGCGTGCCAGATTGGCCAGGGGACGCCCGGGCTACAACAAACGTTGTAGGCACGGGTGTCATGCGCCTGAGACGTTGGCTCATGTCGCTCAGATGTGCGATACAACACACAAACAAACCATAAAGAGACATGACGACGTCTGTGATCGCGTGGCGCGTCTTCTCCGCGAAAGGGGTCATGAGGTGGTTCGTGAGCGAGTATTCCGTCGACCGGGCGCACCGGGTCTAAAGCCCGACCTCGTAATAACAACACCTACCGAGGTCTGGGTTTTAGATGCCGAGGTTTGCGGCCCGAACCGGGACCTGGCAAAAGCACGGCAAGACAAGATCGCCAAATATGACGTCGAGTTCCTAAGAGCGGCGCTCCCCGACCCGCAAAAACCTCGCAGATTCGGATCCATCACTATCTCTATGAGTGGTGTATGGGACTCCGAATCTGCGAGGACGCTCTTGGGGCTCGGCGTCACGAAGAGGAATCTTATGGATCTCACCGTTTTAACTTTGCAAGGAACCTTGAGGATATACCGCTCGCACCGGGTCCATAAGAGCGGGGGCTACCATCAAGCAAGGACACGGACAACTGACTCTTAACTTCACGTGACACCTTTTTACCACAATTTTTATTAAGGCGAGCACTGCCAAGTGTGCAAACGTATTGTAATTGATTAATAAATCATCACAATATTTTCTATATATTTAGACATTTCGTGCAAAAGCGAGAGAGCAAGAGATGGAGCAAGCACGCAGCGGTTATGGTTAAAGCTGTGCAGTTAAATATGCATGGTATGTAGCCGATGCCATATTAAATTGCGTTGCCTGCAATTCCCGATAGTCGGGCATCGGCGGCTCATTTACATGTGAACACGGCTATCATGGTGACAGAGCTAGTTGCATAATTGCCAAAAGAACTAGACCGTACTAAATAAACGAAGCACGGCCACGGTCATTGTCCCTGTTTAACTAGGAAACGGCACCCATGTTGGTGTATCCGGTGTTACACCGTTAAGAAGGTACTGTCGAAATGCTTTGAAACGCGATTCAAATCCATGTCTTCGACATCTAGTTCAGCACGACATCGGCTCTTCGAGGCGCGGCCAGTTTTTGTCAATAATAGCACATTTTTGGGATACTTATAACAACACCTACGCGTGCTACTGCTACCACTAATACTGCTACTAGTGAGAGAGAAAAAACAAAACATAATAGACAAATTATGTTCGTACTTCGACAAGTTCGGCGTGGTGTGCGACAATCCCGGCAAAGTTGCGATAGAACATGAGGCACAAATGTGTTCGATTCCCGAGAAGGAACGAACTACCTTTGGCACAAACTCAAATCACCGACAACATCAACAATGATCATAATGCTACAATTTTGCTGCCCTTACCTCCCATTATGCCATTTGCGAATGCTGGCTATTCGATATGACGTAGATGTTTTCTCGTGCCGCTTCGCTACGTGCTACCTATTTGTTTCTCTATCAGAGATTTTATATATATATATATATATATATATCTCCAATTTTTCCGTGAAAGAAAAAGTCGTCCGCTGGGATTGCAGTTACCGTAGTTTCACCAAAAACCAGGAGGGGCTTTCGTTCGCTGAAGCAATTACCAGCCGTTTTAACAATAACAATAACAACAACAACACGAGTGATAGCGACTACTGCACTGTAACTCAACTATTGCAACTATCCATTGGTGACTGAAAGTATGATTACTACAACTAGCAGGCTATCACAGTTTCTACAATTCCACAAATTCCAGACATCTGCTGTTATGTTGAATGCGCGAGAGAGGCATAGAGAGATAACGAGGGAGAAAGAGAGAGTTAGAGAGGGAGAGAGAGAGAGGCGAAAGCCAGACAGGTGGGGGGGAGAACGCAAGAAAGCGGTATGCGGAGGCGCGCAAGTAAAGAAATGCTCCATGTAGCCGAAAAAAGCTGCATTCTTGCCTACGTCACTGTAGCGTGGTGCCAGCACCCCCAGCGCCCCCCACCCCCGACACAAAACGATGCCACCGCTGTATCGTGTGCCATCGTGGTTGGCGCAGTACACGGCGGTTGCCTGCTGAAGTTTTCTGCTGGCCCTTTAACGTTACTATAATCTGCTATTATAGTACGAGTATAGTCTAATTACTGTTGTTGTTGTTGTCATTATTATGTTCATGCGAATTTGTGTGCGGGCCGTTTAGCAGGCACGCGGAGTGAGAATACAAGAATGTATCATCTTCTTCTTGATTATGGCGTTGTCGCCGGCGTCTGTGTGAGGAAGACGAAGGGACGTCTGTCATTATCGGTTGGACATGATGATCAGCCGTGGTCATCGGCTAAAGCCACCACTTCCGACGAACTGGCTTCCCTTCGCGAGCTCGTCATTGCGCTAGAATGCCGATAAGTAATTATCCTCTGTGTAGCATATCGATATATATATATATATATATATGAGTTGGACAACAAATGTGGGCTACCACTCAATGAAAAGCAGTCCAAATTTCATTTAATCGAGCGGAAATGGCATCCTATAATAGCAATACGAACAACAGCAACAACCATTATAGCAACTGTACTTATATTATATCTTAGAATCAATAATCTACATACGTGAGCATGCGTGTAACGACTCACTTTTCGCATCTCTAACTAGACAGCCGTAGTCTAATATAATCTTCTCTTGAAGTCTACCAAACGTACTTCAGTAATGTGCCCTTTTATATTCGGAGCCTTGTTAGTAGAGACCAGATCCATCAAAGATTACGCGTCACTCTCCGTGCTCCCTCTAATATATCACCCTTACTGGAATAAGTAGCGCCGGAGATTACCAAGCTGCGAGGGATAAGCACAAAACTGGGAACAAACCTCGCCGCGATTTGATCATCGGCTTGGTAAAAGAAAGCTGGGACATTTCAGATTGTGGACTTCTATATCTACTGCTCACGCCTTAAGATCCCTAAAATAGTGAATGTTCATGAGATATCCTCATGCATCGAAAACTCTATTTCCTCTCGCCGTTTAGGCAGACATTGTACTCGTTTTATACAGGCGGCAAAGCACTCCCTAAAATCGGCACAGTTTGCCACTGTTATACATATAGTGCACATTTTTATCGAGCCGAGGCATATCCGTAGAGATATCAAGCCAAGACTGTCATATTCAAACGCCTAGGTGAGCCTATTGAGCCAAGCAACATTCTCAAAGAGCTCGCCAAAAATGGAGCGCCGAAAATGGCGTTAATCCATGATCCCCTAAAGAAAGGCCGGCCAGACGGCCATTTTGCGATCCAGTGTTACAGCAAAAGGGCCTGCATTGTTCATGCAACGCAGTAACGGACAAGGATAGGAGTCAGCAGAAAACTAAACGACACTCTACACAGTTACCCGGCACGGCTTCTACCACTATTTATGCCTAAAAGGAAGTTGTTATGAAATCGATGAATGCGTATGCAAGTTGTGTGACACGTGTGAGAGACGTATGGTTTTGTTATTCTGAAAGTTGTCGGGAATACATGGTGCATGCGTCACTAGCAGCCTGCGTGACATTCCGTAGTGTGTAGTGCTGCTAACAGCACTTCCCTGCTGAGGACGGGAGGGAAGACAGGACTCGTTTTAGTGGGTGGAGGAACCCCACACTACCGGCCCACACTTGCAGTCAAAGACAATCCTGCCGTGGCAACCGTGTATGCATACCACACACACATATATATATATATATATATATATATATATTGGGTTAATGCAAACGTTTTTGCCGTTTTTTGCCTAAAGTGAGCACCAATTTGCAAGAATTTGGTGGTTCAGATAATCATTAGTATAGTCTCCGGCTGTTTCAATGACATCTTGCCAACGGCCAACCAGCTTTTCCATCCCCTTTTGAAAAAGTATTGTTTCTTGGAGACGAATAAGTGTTGTACTTCATTTCGAACGTCCTCAAAATAGTTTTCTAGTCAAAAAGTTTTAGAGATTCTGATTTAAAACGTGGTTTGTTATGGTGGTATCACTGCATCACAAATGCCTACGTTTTCGAAAAAAAAACATTTTATCAAATAGAGTGACTTTACAGTCACATGGTCAAATATACAAGTGTGTGCACAGAAAACAAGTGATCCAGCTCCTCGGTGTGATACAGTATTGTAGCAAGGAAATACACTCAACACAACAGTATTGCCGACTCCTTGAATGCGGCTCTTACAAATCATGAATCAATTAGGATCTCCACGGCTCTTCACTTCGCAACGCTTGCCAATCCTCTTGTTGGTATGTTATACCAGAGCCGGTAGTAATTTACGTTTTTATTCCCGCACAAAAATGCTCACAGAGGAGAGCGACTATATGCTTCCTGGTAGCGTGCTCCAACTATGAGGCAGCCGGCACAATAGAGAGTGGGACTTAAGTTTCTTTCTGGTCCGTGGTGCCACAAATACTGTCGCTCTACGTAGCCGCCTTCTCCGCATAGGCCTCAGAAGAAGTACTCTATCCGCCGCTACTAAACCACGAGAGGTTTTATAGGTAAGCGTAGCCACTCTAAAAATATATTTTTTTGGCACTGGTAAAAAGTCATGGGCAGCAAACAAATTACTGTCTCGTACCGCCACAGGAAGAAGATGGCATAAAGTGCATCATTTTAAATTACCTAAACCTTTCAAAGAATGCCTCTGTAACCACTACCCCACAACAGAATACTCTAACTTAAAATAGATAAAAGCAAGGCTTTGTAGACAGTTAAAAGTAGGTCTCTCAAATGGAACTCCTAACCTCAAAAACCTTAAAGGTGCAATAATGACATAGTATTTTTGTAGCAATTGATCTATGTGAGAGTGTCAGGATAGGTGTTCATGTAAAACCAAACCGAGATACCTTACCACCAGAGAACGGTCAACCGTATTGGCTCTCAGTCGAAAAACTATCGATAGCAATTAAATCAGCCTTCTAGCGAAACACTAAGACATTGGCTTTGCTCGTATTTACAACCAACTCGTATTCATTGAAACCCTTACCAAAAATTTCAACCAACATAAATTAATTGGTAATACCACTAGAAACCGGAATAAGCGAATCAAGGGTGCAGGGTCTGGAGAATCTGGTGCGATATTTTTAATGACTGGTGTTACTCACATGGGATTGCGCGTTATCCTGGTGAAAGAAGACCCTTTTCCAATGGCTGAGATGCGATTCCCCTAACCCACTCCGTCAAATTATAACTTCAGTATACACTAAAGCGGCAAAAACTTTTGCACCAGAAAAAATATGGCAATTTACTTAACTGTGTCTTAAGTCATCTACACAAAACCCTCTGTTGAATAGTAAGTGTTTAGAACGTTAAATTTTACTTGCATATATGCCAATCAGTCAGTGCTCATCAAACGCATATATACTCGTATAAATATGTATTTACAAATTATATATGAGTATATATATATATATATATATATATATATATATATATATATATATATAAGGTGCTTAAGGTACAAAGGGTTGTAAAAATCAAACCGATTAAAGTTTGAATATGCCGCTTTGGCGGCATATTCACGTAGTGAGCTATCTAGGAACGCGAATGGAGTGTCCGGCGTGGTTGTGCGCAGTTATGTGTCCCGTACAATTAACGCGGCAGTGCGTGTGAGGACATGATTGTATTTCCATTGCAAAAAAAACCCACAATTGAAAAGCGATGTGTCATAGATTTCTGATTCCAAAAAAGTTATTTAATCGGCCAATATTCATCGCCGGATGGTGGCCGTATGCGGAGGAGATTGTGTGTCCGACATGTTAGTAAGAAAGTGGAGTGCCCGTTTTTGTGACGGCCGGGAGTCATTGAGTGATGAACCGAGACAAAGCCAGGCAAACGGTAATCACGCCCAAACTTATCGACAAAGTGAACGACCGCGTGAGAATAAATTGGCGTGCTACAATCCGATTGTTGGCAGTGATGGTGGGAGTCAGTATTGGAATTGTGCACGCCAGGTTGGGTTATCGGAAGGTGAGCGCAAAGTGGGTTTCAAAGAAGTTCAGCGAACCGCAAAAGGGACTACGTATGGGCCTTTTCTGACGTTCAAAGTACGTTAGTCATCGATTTCCTCGAGCACAGAAACCCATTCACAGAGGGAGCGATTCTGCTTTGCAAACCTGTGAACGTTAAATGTCGGCTGAAGGCCAGCCCGAAAAAGTTTTGATGGGACCAACCTTATTTGTATCTGCTAGCAGTCTGACCCCGCTTTTTCAAGTTGAATTCTATGCGGTTTCGCCCGAACTTCGTAGACTCTAGTGTTTTATTAGCATTATGTGCCAATTGCTCTGCAGCCTTTGCCTGTACCGTGATGGCCAGGTCATCCGTATACGCGATCATCTCTACCTCTACTCTTGTAAAAGGTTATTCTGGCGGAGGAGGTCACTTACGCCAGGCTCTGAAACGAAAAACCATGTTCGAGCCTTGCGGAACTCCTGCCGTCATTGGTCTTTTCACTTCTCCGTTGAGAACACTTGGATTCTCCAGGCATCCTGAGATGACATAGATAAGATAACGTGAACCCTTCCTCTCGCTGACTGTATGGTTTCTTGTCAAAGTGGGCGTGTTGCGGAAATAGTTTTTATTTTTATATTTGATTTGCTCCTCTCTAAGCACAGCCATGGGCTTTCGTGAGTTGCCTTTCTTACTATTCTATAGCAATCGTTCCAAGGGTCTTCTTCGATTTCCTTAAGAAAGTTGTCTTCTACTGTTTCTCGTTTCAATGGGGCTACATGGTTTTTCCTCGCATCTCCATCTGTTGCAGTCAAGCTTCTTTTGAACAATGGTCTTGTTCCACAAATATTTTGGCTGGCACTTCCCCCGCTTAAGATGTGCGAACTTAGTTGTTTGAGTGCATGCTGTTATCAGGACGTTCTGAAGCTTTTCTGGTGTAGGGCAGATCTGAGTCGGTGATTACCATGCTAATTTCTGTTTTAAAACATTCCACGCCGATGATCCTATAGGGATTTTTGTCGCTCGCCGGTGGCATGAACTGACCGCGCCTCTAACGTGAACTATGCAGTCGCGCACGCAGTAGTGGTCAATACGAATTTTCTGAGTGATGACTTCTAAACCGCTTTTTTGCCAGCTAGTGTGTCACCGCAGAGCGTAAGGTTCGAGGGGAAGAGGGTTAATATTTTATTGGTCATTGAGGGTCTATCTATCCATAACTTAAAACCGGGAGGCATTTTACGCATCTTTTTTCCGTCGATCCATTTGGGTTTGTCCGTCTACTTGCTACTGCGTGCATCTGGCGCGATGGCCCACATCCCCGCATACGTGACACATAAGGGCTTTAACCTGTACTATATCTAGGTTTCGTCTACTCTTGAAGTCACCTAACTTCACGGTATTCCTCGACAAGAGCTTCCGCGCCGTCTGCTTTGCCGAGGTCATCAGAGATTGCTAGCTGTCCTTATTGTTAGATCGCAGCGCATATGTGCGAATAAGAGTCAATTCATAAAGTATCAGGCCCTTATGAATCTCTGCTACTAGATGACGAAGCCCTGTGGACAGACTCCTGGGCCTATTTTTCTACTGGGAGACGTCGGGTTGCCTTCCCCTGATTGCACGTCGGTATCGACTTGCTTGGCGGTTTGTTAACACCGCCACTATTCCCGCCCGAAAGATGAACGCCGATTCATTCAGAGGAAACTGGGTAGCGAGTTTGGGAGGATCTGACTCGTTCGTAATGAGCATTGTCCGCACTTGCTGCGATGCTGTCCTGTGAAAGGCGTGTGGTTTCAGGCCGGTCTTCTCCAGTGCGTTTGGTAGCTCCTAGTTGTTTCCTAATGAGTTTCGTATTGATTAAGTCTAACTGCTTTTTGTCTAGCTTTTTTAGCACCTGCTGCATACAAGGTTTTTTGGCAGGCCGGTTTCCGTATTTTTAGTTTTTCGACCCAATTTTGGCCAGACGATCTGCATTTGGCTTCCATCTACCAGCACGCATCGTCTTTGCACTTCTTCCCTACGCTTGGCGTTGACTTCATTCAGTTTTTTTAGAGAACTCGCGTGCTCTGCTTCGTCGGATTTGTGCCTTATTTTCAGCTTTAGCTTGCATTTATTAAGGCAAATCATTGCAGCCTTAATGTCCGTTTGCGTGATAACATGTTTATCTGGCGGTTCTTGTCCGCGTAAAACCACCTTTTTGAAACGGGCATTAGTTTTACAAACTTCCGCACATAATAGTCTTGTTTATTTGCTAAGCAATAGCCCCTGTTTGTACAACATATTAAACAGTAGTTCGCACTCCCAAAGACTCCGGCATATCATCACTTCATTGACTGGTGTAAGGGAAAAAGTGCTGACATTGATCCCAAATTTTACACCGCCGAGACAGTGCTTAACTCAGGGTGGAAAGGAGTAAGCAAGACAAATGTACATAAAGCTGCCCGTTTTTCAGTCCATGCATTTCACAATACACTCTGTCGGAGATAGCCGATGATTTCAACAGGCTATGTGATACATGCATTTACAAATATTGTGACGGATTGTGTGCAAGATGTCATGTAGTGCGTGCCACGCAGTCAATTCACTAGCTGGACGAGCACGAACACATAAAAATGTTTGTATTGTACGCTTGTATTTGTCCAATATATATATATATATATATATATATATATATATATATATATATATATATATATATATATATATATAGGGTCATTCATATTGTTGTGCACGCATTTCGAGGTTTGATAGAACTCGGCAAGAAAATAAGTTTTCCCTATGGAGGGAAGACGTGGAAACGTCTTGTTTAGGAGAGAGAGTGAAGTTTATAAAAGTAGTTTTTCTGCCTTTTTTTCCTACATAGTTGTGCGAAATCTCTGTTTGCGGGAGAACCAGTCAACGCATGAAGGAACCGATTACACCGGCGTGTTCTGCACAACGGAAGACACTTTACTAGCTTGCGTAGCAAAAAGCTAATACCCATATTAAGGAAAGTCATGAAAAGTCGATATTTTACGTTAACGCCTTTTCATGAAAAATCGTAAAATTTTTTCATTGCGACCAAAAATGTACGTCCGAAAGACCACTCTCACGCAATAGCAAATTTAATGCCCATCATTTTCGTATCAAGGTGATGGTGCTGCGTTACGTAGTTGTCAAGTCACTAAGCTTTTTCGATAGCCATATCGAAAGCGAAGGCATGCATATTTCCATAGGGCGTATGAGAAAGTTAGGTACATATTTTGAGGTTTGGTAGAACTCAACAAGAGAATAAATTTTCCTAGTGGAAGGAGGGGGCGGAAACGTCTTGGCAAATTTTTACGGTTCTGAACGTGAAAACTTGCACGTAAAACATAACAACTATGACTGTCGAAAAAGCTTAGTGACTTGACAACTACGTAACGCAGCACCATCACCTTGATACGAAAATGATGAGCATTAAATTTGCTATTGCGTGAGAGTGGCCTTTCGGACGTACATTTTTGGTCGCAATGGAAAAATTTAACGCTTTTTCATGAAAAGGCGTTAACGCAAAATATCGACTTTTCATGACTTTCCTTAATCTGGGTATTAGCTTTTTGCTACGCAAGCTAGTGAAGTGCCTTCCGTTGTGCAGAATTTTCCTCCGAACACGCCGGTATAATCGGTTCCTTCATGCGTTGACTGGTTCTCCCGCAAACAGAGATTTCGCACAACTATGTAGGAAAAAAAAGGCAGAAAAACTACTTTTATAAACTTCACTCTCTCTCCTAAACAAGACGTTTCCACGTCTTCCCTCCATAGGGAAAACTTATTTTCTTGCCGAGTTCTATCAAACCTCGAAATGCGTGCACGACAATATGAATGACCCTGTATATATATATATATATATATATATATATATATATATATATATATATATATATATATATAAACTCTTATACTCTCTTACACACACATATATATATATATATATATATATATATATATATATATCTGGAAAGGAGTATTTAAACCTACTAAAGCTCAGGATCAATGCACTACCAACGCGTGGCCAGCGAATGCCCGGGCTACAACAAACGTTGTAGTCACGGGTGTCATGCGCCTGAGACGTTGGCTCATGTCGCTCAGATGTGCAATACAACATACAAACAAACTATAAAGAGGCATGACGACGTCTGTGATCGCGTGGCACGTCTTCTCCGCGAGAGAAGTTATGAGGTGGTTCGTGAGCGAGTATTCCGTCGACCGGGCGCACCGGGTCTAAAGCCCGACCTCGTAATAACAACACCTACCGAGGTCTGGGTTTTAGATGCCGAGGTTTGCGGCCCGAACCGGGACCTGGCAAAAGCGCGGCAGGACAAGATCACCAAATATGACGTCGAGCTCCTAAGAGCGGCGCTCCCCGACCCGCAGAAACCTCGCAGATTCGGATCCATCACTATCTCTATGCGTGAAGGGACTCCGAATCTGCGAGTACGCTCTTGGGGCTCGGCGTCACGAAGAGAAATCTTATGGATCTTACCGTCTTAACGTTGCAAGGAATCTTGAGGATATACCGCTCGCATTGGGCCCATAAGAGCGAGGGCTACCATCAAGCAAGAACACGGACAGCTGATTCTTAACCTCGCGTAACACCTTTTTACCACAATTTTAATTAAGGCGAGTACTACCGAGTGTGCAAACGTATTGTAAATGATTAATAGATCATCGCGTATATATATATATATACATATATAAACTCTCCGCTATTGCCCACAGTGATGTAAGGATTATATTCAGTTTTTTTTTAAAGTAGGTGTGCACATACATGTGTATATCTATGTACACGCTCGTTTGTGACAACGTATGCTATATGCGAGGTCACCTGAAGCATAAACGAACCAGCTTTTGGCAGTCGTATTAATACTGCTCAAGACATTCTCGTGAAATGGAAACTCGGGAGAGATCATTACTAGTGAATGAAGAACTGCCATTGTAGCAGACTATTCATAATAGCGCAGGTCTCTCTCGACCGGGAAATAGCCAGACGTCGGTACCTTATTAGCAAGTTTTCTTCTTGAAGAATTAGTTGTAGCAGTAGTGATCACTGACTTAGCTACGCTTGCCATAGTTCACACACGAGAAAAATCGAATTAACGCCACACTGATAATAACGTTTCCGTGCTGAATTACTTAAACCAAAATTGGCCAGGATATATATATATATATATATATATATATATATATATATATATATATATTAGGTGTAATTAACATCCAAAGTACAATATTAATCGCCCAGTGTCGACGAAAGCATGTGGCGGGGATGCGGTTAGCCATTCTCCTATTCGGACAGCTTTCGATGTATGATTAACGCGATGTGTTGTAGGTAGTTTTGATAGTTAAATATTATCAATTAATATTTAAGCAGGCCCGGATGCGAGCATAGTTACATCACGTTTTCGACGCGGCTTCTCATTCACACAGCATCTGTCTCCCTCTCCTTCATTGCAATTCGCATGTGTACTCGGCATTTCATATCGACAGCTAGCCGCGGACCAAGACAATATTTTTCACGTCTATATATATATATATATATATATATATATATATATAGACGTGAAAAATATTTTCTTGGAACTTCTTAATTCCCCATATATATATATATGGGGAATTAAGAAGTTCAGGGCATTGTCTGTCTACAATTTGAAAATTTGCCTTCTTTTCTGCATGAAGAGCGATAACTGAAGAGTACTATGCAAACTTATTGGGCCACCTGAGGGAACGGCGCTATAGAAGACTACAATATATATATATATATATATACATATTAGGGCTTAAACCCATCTGGAATTCGTAAGTGTGTTGCGTTCCAAAACGATTAAAATGTTATGCCGTAATCTGCTTCCAAATGTTTATGTTACTCATTGCTCCTTATTAACAATTCTGACGAGAAAATTTGACATAACAGTGAAAACCGGCAGTCAGACCCTATTAAAGTTACGTCAGAAAAGCGCGGTCTACATTGCGTCAAGATTTAAAATTCAGTGTTGAAACCTTATAAATATATATATATATATATATATATATATATATATATATATATATATATATATATATATATATATATATATATATATATATATATATATATCAGTTTCCGTACGCCATATTCATGCGATAAGAAAACACCTCTACCCGATAACACTCTGTCAACGGGACCATGCGGTGACGACGACCCCCGGTGTCATGAGGATTTGTGGGTTCGACCCTACAACGTAGGTGCTATGTACTCATTTCTCGTAAGAGCTCATAATTGCAACATTTAAAATACGTTTAAAGAGATACCAGGCTTTCAGACACCGAGAAGAAGGCGTCTGTATAGGATCGGCTGTGCCTTCACAACTGTGACGTTGACTCAACGACAAGCAACATTAGCGTAGCTCGATTTTGACTTCCCAGAGCAATTTCCATCAAAATGACAAAAATACACAAATTTTCAGTGGTACCTTCACCTTGTATAAAACGATTATGTGTTTCGTTTACAAACTTTAATCAAAAAAGTAATCACTACAATCTTCATTATTGGCAGAACGTCTTCTTCCGAACAAGTTTTTTTCTGAGTGCGTAAAATGGCAAAATACGAATATATCTTTGGTTTTGTGCTGTGGTCTGAGCTGTTTGACATAAACTGCACCAGCTAGTGATTGTACGACTTTATGTCGTCATAGGCAAAATAAAATGTTTCTTAAAGTACACCTAACTAGGTTGTGACGGGTTTGTATCTCGTCAGGCAATGTCTCGCACATAACCCGTCATTGCTTAGAAAATCATGTCTCGTCCCTGTACTGTAATCGCAATCTAAGGTTCTTCAATAGTGACGAATCAATGCTTAAAAGCTTAATTAATATGATTAAAACACACACGTTTTTTTAAGCTTTCGAGAGGAATTTTTAAGGCGGAAACACGACGCCTATTCCAAGGAAAGCTTTTGTCTAATTTGTCTAAATTAGTGATTTTTGCTTATAATTCACATTACATTCCGCCAGAATTTTGCCGCCATTTGCCAAAAATACTGATTCTATGTTAGGCGATAAAACTACTCTGTCGGTTGTGCTAGGTGCTTTGAGCGACCAGTTGTATGGGCAACTGTGCGATAATACGATATTTGAGATAAGAACTCTTAAGCGTTTATTGGCAAACGAACTGTGTGAACCGATAAATATTATCAAATTAATGGCAAAAGCAACGTTGCTCTTTCTTGACGTGTGAAACGGACAAGACGACCTCTGTCAACATGGTGTGGTACTCAGTGCGCAGTTAAGAAGTTCAAGCATCACCCATATCATGTAGGCAAACTGCATATGTACTTGGTACAAAAATAATAAAAATAAAATAAACGAAAACATCATTGAAACTGGCCGAATTTTGACATTTAAACCTAAGACGTTGACTTTGCCAAGCGCTACCATATCGCTTTTCGAATTCCAAAAAGCATCTACCACACCGGAAGATTGTACATACTCCTCTAGACTGGAGAAAACAAGTCACTATTATTATAAATAGATTAGGCATTTTAATTAGTAAATTAATTGCATCCGTCTGATAGTGTTTTTCATACTGTCTAGTAACGCCAGTATGTGACAGCGTCACCCGATTGACCCTACGCTAGAGTTTCCACTATTCGTATTCAAAACGTTCCAAGGCATTGCTCGTCACAATATCACAATGCATATTAACGGCCTCCATTTCATTACTGCTGTATCGACGTTCTCCTAATTAAGACCAGAAGCAGAATAGCCCAGCGACAAGTAATCACAACAACGCAACAGACAAGTCTTGCAATCAAAATTGGGCTCCGTCCGCACCCGGGTGAAACCGTGCACACAATATTTGACCAAAATCAACTATAACAACAACAGCATAAGGAAAAAAAGGAGAGCAAGGCGAACAATAAGAGGCACAACAGCAACAACCGTTTCTTGGTAACAATTTATGATCAAAAAACGCCCCAGAAAGCCCCTGCTACGAACCACGTTCATATAGAATGTCAAAAGGCCGTCAAATCTTCCGTACGGTTCTTTGTGGCACCGCTTTTTATTGTTTTTTCTCTTTCCGTTCCTATTCACGTTGACTTTCTCCCGCTCTATATCTCCTTCTTTCCCTCTTCTCTCACCATCTTTCACCACTGTCTCGTTATCTATGTTGGCGTATTGCAAACACATTAAAGTTGTACTGTCTACTGTCTCCATCGCCGTTCAGAAGCGAAATCTCGGAAACGATTCTATCGACCCAGCAAACAAGCAAGTGACTCTTAGGGACTCAGTCTTGATGAGAGAGACAGGCAGACGAACGGGTATATGTCGGTGTGTCTTGTTCCTTGTGAAAGGGCACCGTCATTGCCTGTGATAAACACTAGCAACTATTACAGCCACGGCAATTACAGCCACGACGAGGACAACAACAACAACACCAGCAACACCAACAACAACAACGACCACAACAACAACACTAACAACACCAACAACAACAACAGTAGCCACCAGAACAGTTACGACGTTGACAACAACAGCAGCGATGGTAACAAAAACAGATGAAATGGCACACTTGAAAGAACAGCCGACTTGGTTCGGCGCACGTTCGAATATTGTTGTTGTTGTTGTTAGTATTGTTATTGTTGCAGTTGTTAGTATTATTGTTGTTGTTGTCGTTGTTGTTGTTGTTGTCGTCGTTGTCGTCGTCGCGGTTATTATTGTTGGCATTGCGCATGAGCGGTGATTCTCGGCGGCTGCCGTTGCAACTCAAGCCGATGCATCCGATTAGCGACACACTCTAATGGATTTCGCATCGTTAATTTCACTAATGGACATCATTGGTGTTCTGTTCTGTTTTACTCGAGTGTTGTTATTGTTATTGTGATGGGCGCGTAAGTTTACGCTTGCCGGTGCTGGTGCCGGTGGTAATGGCGGCGCTGGAACGGACCACGCTCTTGCTGCTGCTGCTGCTGTGGCTTCATGACGAGTGATGATGCCCAAACGAACGAAAAGCGCAAATTTCTTTTGCGCTGGTGTCTCTGCAGCCCGCTTCTTCACATCTGATCGTTGGTTGACGTTTGGCCCTCGACAGCAGCAGTAACAGCAGCTCCGCGGGACATCAGAGAATAAGGCTACAAAGAGTGCCAACAACGACAACAACAGCAACGACAACAACAACAGCAACAACAACAATAACAACAACAACAAACACTCCGGCTTGAGTTCGAAGTGGCGGAGAAATGACACAATGTTTCTATAATAGCATATATACACGGCCTGCCATACGAACTGCAGCAGCCACCACCACAACAACGCCGCTGCCGCCGACGACGCCGCCTTTCATTCGTCATTGCTGATTCTGTCACTGTTTGTTCGGCAACAAATGCAGTTTGTAGCTCGGGGCTCTATTTTCACCATCCAGTCTCGTGGATTGGCATTGGACTCAAATTATTATTATTATTGTTATTATTATTATTATTATTATTATTATTATTATTATTATTATTATTATTATTATTATTATTATTATTATTATTATTATTATTATTATTATTATTAAATATGTCTTAGAGCAATACAGTTGTGAGGTGTGAATGTGTATCCTCATTAATTTTATAGTTTCTTTCTTGCTGTCGTCAGCCCATCGCACCTAATATCGACGCCGCGTTTCCTCTGCAAACTGCCAATGAAAGCAGCTGCCTCAGAAAGTCGCCTTCGCGTGCATCTCCGTTGTTTGTTTGTATTCGATCACTTAAGTCTTTAATAAATGTCCTTGTTCTTCTGCTGACTGGGCCCATTGTCTTCATTGCAATCGGCACGAAATTGTATCTAGACTCTAGCTCTGTGTATTTACGCCACTTTTCTTTCTCTGCGTGTTCGGCCACCCATCTCGCCTCGGTAGCGCTGTGGCACACATAAGACTGTGCAGGAGACTGTCGCATCCCAAACCAGGCATTTGCCTTTTTTCCACGGCGGAATAGTGACACCGTCGGGCCTCTTATCGTCATGAAGTCCTAGTTATTATTATTATTATTATTATTATTATTATTATTATTATTATTATTATTATTATTATTATTATTATTATTATATTATTATTATTATTATTATTATTATTATTATTATTATTATTATTATTATCTGCCTCAGAGGTATCGGGCTTGAAGGCCCCTTCGGCCATGTTCTAACGCTATTTCCCTCGTGCGCCTGTCTGTTTAAGCCCTTCTCGTACATAACTCTCTAGCAGCTCACCAAGACAATGCCGTTTAGGAGTGGCAACTAACTCTTCGGCAACGACTCAGGCCCAGATGGTGGAAGATAGAGGGGCAAGCAATCGGCGTGAGGTAAAATTTGACCGGCGCAAGCCATGTCCCGCCTCGAAGTCTCCCTGACCACAAGCCTAACGGAATTGGTACGTCTCGTCACACATCAAGAGAGCAGTCCTTGGCTCAACGTCGGACGAGATGACAATCTTTACCCCGTACTATCAATACCTGTATATACATGATATATGGATAGATGCATTCGCCGCCGCTCATCCATGTTCTTATGGTACGAACAGGGCTGATGCGAAAGGTAACCAAGAGCTGATCTGTAAGGAGGCGGCGTCCACGAAGCGCGCTTTGCCATGCGCGTCGAGCCGACACATTTGTGTGGAGATGACAAAATTAGACCAGGCGGCATGACCCTGACCCGCGGGCAATGGGAAAGCTACTGATCTAGAACACGTCACTCGGGAACCGTATGCGGCAAGCTATACGGCAATCTCTCGCACGGTAGGCGGCGCCGCACTCAAAGTGGAGACGTACGAGATTTGTTATAACGAAGCCCTGGGAAACAAGCACACTATCTGTGTGTTCATCATCGATACATCAGGCATGTGAAGACGGGAGGCTTTGGCCGTAACGCGAAGGTCGAGGAGTCAAACGGAAACAAACGATTTGCGGCGTTTCTGAAGCAGCGCATCGCCTTAGAAGCTTAACGCGGCAACGCGCGAATAGCTCTTGATGCGCTCCACGAATAAAACAGTAACTTGTTGACAGCGCGATATATTTTATCCGTTCCTCCGAGTCTGCGGGAACGCACCAGGTTAACCTCGTACCGGGCTGTCATAACCGTGTGCTGCACAGCGATCCCGTCAGGTCGAAGCCCGCCACTAGTAAGATATTTTAGTTTAGGCGAGGGGAAGATATTCCTGCTCTGCGTAGGACTCTTCTGGCGATGCTGTTGAGTTCTGCGTAAACTTTCACTCTGCCTGGACTTTAGGACAACTCAATGGGTTTAGGTAGCCTATCGGGGTGAACCGGTTCACCCCGCGCCGCATACGGAAAGGGCTCACTGACAGAAGCACCTGTCTTGATAGCCGACGTCATGCACGGCCCACGGTACCACCGGTGGCGTGAGAACAGCGCTTGAAACCAGCCAACACTGAGGTTGCTGTTCCGCTTCCTACTTTTGTATGCGTCATACAGGTGATACTGGCTCAGTGGATCAGGGTCAAAGAGAAGTGTGACAGTATCTTCAACATCAAGGCCGAGGCGGAGGCTGCATGCGGTTCTAAACTCAGAGCTTGACAGTACGATGCCCTAAGGTTGTCATCCGGACGCACGTTCAGCCAAAGATCTCTCTCCGGTCTCGTCTGTGTGGGCGAAACGGATCGAGTCCATCAGACTTGCGGCTAGGCAGCCTTCGAGGCGGAACTTTGCTTGCGTCAGAGACAAAACAACAACGGCAAATTGCGTACAAACACACTATATATGTGACTCCTGATCTTCGGAATACGGCTCACCTAAGACATGACGAACAAAACTGCCGCAATACTTCGCGCGGCGGAGTACCTGTGCAAAGGGGAGCCGCGATAGTGATGACAACGACGATGACAATAAGAACAACAGTAGCAACAGCAAGACCAAACAACAATAACAACAGCAGCAAAAACAACAACAGCATGAATCGCAACAACATGAATCGCAACAACAACAACAACATAAATCGCAACAACAACAACATGAATCGCAACAAGTTTGACGTTGCGTCCCTTGTCGAATGGTCAAATAACAAATGATACACGTTGCCAGTGCGACTGGTCCGGCGGCTGCCGTTGCTGCTGCTGCTGCTGCTGCTGCTGCTGGGGTTGCGGTTAATGTCACCGCATACCACAGCCGCATCTGCGTGCCGTATTAACGTATCCGTTACGTACGCCGTATATATATATATATATATATATATATATTTATATATAACCGAGCAGCTGAATGAGCTGCTGGATACAACGTATAACAACAGTAACAGCCACAAAAGCAGCAGCTATAACAAGAACAGAGACACCATCGACGACGACAACAACAACAGCAACAGCAATCTTAGCAGCAACAGCAACGACAACAACAACAGCAACAGCAACAGCAACAACAACAACAACAACAGCAATCTTAGCAGCAACAGCAACAACGACAACAGTAGAGATAACAGCAGCAACAACAACAAAAAACAGCAACAACAACAACAGCAAGAACAACAACTACTACTTCTACTACTACTACGCGTACGATCAAGGATCACCGTTCACGCGAACGTACCCATCACCAAGTGAAGCCAGCACGCCACTTGATTGACTCGACGCAAGACCGTCGGTGCGTAGTCAAGTCAGTGAGTGGAAAGCTATATCACGTACACACAAATACATGTACATGCACACATGTACAACAGACTCAACAGCAGCAGCAGCGGCAACACCGTTCGGTCCGCTGCCAACAGCGCGAGAGCTACAGCGACTGAAGCAGCAGATCTCGTTGCAATGAGCAACAAGCGTTCGTTACGCCTGGCAACAACACAAACCGATAGAAACGGCAGAAGCGAAACGCTATCCCCGGCTACTATCAATCGTCAATCAGACAGTATATACATATATATACGAGTATATATATATATATATATAGACACATACGTACATGTACAAATATGTATCTTAAAAAAGTGTGTGCAAACGTGTATATATATATATATATATATAGCTACGAAAGCATTCGCGCTTTTTTGCCACCAATGTAGTACTCTCTCCCTCCTTTTCAATGATACGCTGCCACCGGCCATTCAACTTTTGAATCCCTGCTTATTTCTTAGAGACAAAAAGTATCCCTTTTTTCTATATGCTTTAATAAAGCTACTTTTTGTATCGATCTCACGAAGAGATCATCTAGTGGTACAAAATTTGGGGGGAACGGCCAATACGCAAAAAACTTCCAGGTCAACTCTTTAGCTTTCGTATATCTTTGCAGAGTTGGAAGACGTATGTTATGTCTATATCTACGTATATAAATAGTCAACAATTGTACTGGACAAAGTACTTTATATATATATATATATATATATATATATATATATATATATATTTGATTATATCTATATACAAGTAAACTGAAACAGAACATTTCACATGCACATGACATGGCCGAAGATACACCCGCAAGGAGAGAAGCCAAGTGGCTAGTGGCGGTGGGTGAGCCAAATTAAGCAATGGCAGCAAACGAAAATGAATGATTTTTAGATCGAACCAATAGTGCAGTAATTATAAGTGCCCGTTTCGTGCAAATCACAAGACACGGAAGCGGGCACAAGTTTGTATGGGTGAAACCGCCAGAAGGATGGAGTTCATACTCTTGTTAGAGCAACCCCAACGGCAGCCTGGAGGAATTCGAGGACATACTCAGCAAAATAGGAGCATCAATAAATGAAGCCACAAGCGGAAAGGGCGCAGTCGTGACAGAAGACTTCAACAAGGAATCAGAACACAGGGGTCGCGGCAGGCGAACAAAAGAGGGAGAACTTTGATTGAATGAGCAGCCAGTTCCGCAAGTCGGACATCAGTCAGCGGTCTCGACCTTCCGCAAGGCCGGACATCAGTCAATGGTCAATCTAAGATTATGCAACGATACAATGGCCAATAAAATAATAGGCAGTGCTCACCAAGAAAGAAAACGTTAACGATCACTATTGTATTGAGTTTACGATGGAACTCCAGCAAAAAAACACTGCCTATAAGAACCAAAACGCATTGCAGGACCAAGGACTTTGAGAGGTCTTCAAGCGAACTTAAGAAGGCAATCCTCACAACTCCTTTGCAGCTGATCCTAGAAAAACTGCACGACACCCTCAAAAGGACTTGCACTAGGACTTCTAAGCCCCCTCACTTTGAAAGGGCTACCTGCTAGCTAAAATGTTGGTGGAACAGCGTCATAGGGCAGAAACGGGCTGTAACAGAGCCAAAAGAAAGCTCAAAAAAGCCATAGGACCCGCCAATTATAGAACACCCAGAACGCCTTTAAAAAACTATGGAAAGCAAAAAGCTTTGCTGGCGACAAATGATAAATCGCATAAATGACGAACCATGGCGAAAGCCCTACAAAATTGTCAGAGAGATAAGCACGCGTTCAACAGTCTGCCGTGAAAAGGGATTTTAACACCCTGGTGAGAAAAGCGGTCCCTCCCTTTCTCATGAGGGCCCTCTCGGTACCTGGAAGACAGAAAGGGAAGGCAGCAAGGAATACGGCACAGTGTAGACAGACATGACGGCAGGAGTTCCACAAGGGTCAATCCTGGGCCCCCTGCTTTGGAACATAACATTTGACGACGTCCTGAGACAGCAATATTTCCCACAGGGAGTATAGAGGATTGCGTTCGCGGATGACTTGGCCGTAATTACTCAAGCAAAGGCAAAGAAAGAACTAAAATTAAGGACAAGCATGGTTCTCCGGTCGACAAAGAGATGGATGGATAGAGCTGGGCTATAGCTTGCCCCGGAAAAGAGCAAGACCATTCTCCTGACAGGAGGGAAAACAGTGGGCAGCATGAGAGTGGGCCAAAAGATCAAGCAAGTAAAAGAAACCAGATACCTTGGTGTCCCACTAGACAAGGGTCTTAAAGGCACAAATCACATTAGGCCTTCATTAATCAAACCTGAGTCCAACAAAGAGACTAAGAAGAAAATAACGATAAGGTTGTGACAAGAAGAATGGCATGCTATCCGCGCAGGCACACCAGGTCATCACTTCGCCTGTTCATCCCGGACAATAAAAAAGACCTCCCCGGATAGACCTCCCCGCAAGGGTGGTCTTTATTTATAAATAATCTATTAAATATTTTCTCGTTTGTGCAGTGGGATTTTTAAAACTATCTTTGCTACGGGGATTTTCAAAACTATCTTTTTCGTATAGGCAAAGCTTTCTCGGAAACCTGCGTGCACTGTGCGGACGGCATCGACGATGACCTTGAGCACACTAAAATGCAAGGGACTAGAGCAGGGAAGGACAACCGCCATAGCGCTGCTAAGATTGAGATGGACCAGAGAAGAAGAAAAACGAGAAGCGGGAACATCACACCCGCCGAAAAGTAACATGATGATATTTGCGGAGTACATATGCAGCACAGCATCATCATGGAAGCTGGGCGAGAAGATAGCAACTGCACTGATGAAAAGCCGAACTCGGTAGGTACAGAAGAGAACGGATAGCGCTTGATGATTAGCAGATGATGCAGTTTGCAATCAAACGTGTTTGCAAGTGTTGGGACAAGCACGCCGGGCCGGTGGGGAACCCGTGTGTGACCTCGGCTACATGATCCGCTAGGCGCTCGCCACTTCTTCTAATGGCCCATAGTACTGTTCTATGGATAGCCGGGCCATTAGAGAGTAACGCTTAAGGGGAGAGGTGTTATTAGGTGGTAGGGGTCTTGTCGGATCAACATCCAACCGGTAGGGTCGAGTCTCACACGGCTGAAGACGGGGAACACCCCCCACTCGGTGCGTAACTGCATTCACCCTCCTTAGCGGCCGCTAGATGATTTGTGTACATTTACTATTGCGCTGTCGTCGAATGAAACTCTAGTTGCCGTATCAGCGAAACAACACCTACCCACCAGTCTTGGCCGATTCAAATCACAAATCTACCACGGGCCCCGAGAAAGGCTTGTGAACTCATCATGTCTGCCAAAAAACCGAGCAAGATGGCTTAGTGGCAAAGCCTTTGCCTTGCATTCGGGAGGGTTGGGTTCGAGACCCAGACCGACCACTCTTAAATTGGTTTGCATGGTTTCCAATTTAGACAAGGTAAATGCCGGAGTGGATTAAAACATTAGTCCTGACATGAAAAAACCGTACACGGGCCTTACGGAAAAAACGCAAAAAAAAACAAAAACTAAGGAGCAATATGGCTTTCCCGGACTTACCGGTCAAAATTCACCAATATCTGGGTCTCAACGAGCTACTACTATTGTTGTGCATCGGCGCTATGCCGAGACAAATGACTAATGCTTTATCTCAAGCCGCCCAAAGATGAGGGAATTGCCCCAAACTCAATGAAACCTTCCGTATTCAGTAAGCACAGTTGCACAAGAAATGCGACTTATTCGGCACAATGAAATGCAGAATATTTGTTAACATAGCCGCACATAGCGCTTGAAGGGAAGTAGGAGTGAAAACCGCGGTACAACAGACCAACGCGTTTCTAGAAAGTTGTACAAAGTCATGTTGCGTTCATGGTAGACGTAACCTCTTGTGCCGCGGCTTACACTAATTAAGAAAACCGTTACAAAATGGAGGTTGTAGTCTTAAAAATTGGTTGGCCGAAATATAAGCACACGCAGGTATTTCACGCACGGGTAGCGATCTTCAATTTACAATTCCGCTGTTGCACAAACACAGAGAGGCTTCTCCTGACAGGAGAAAGCATTTTGGGCCCTCGCTGGCTTTAGGCATAATCTTCTTGCTCTCAATTCTGAACAGGCTTTACTAAAGTGTCTAAAATGATGAGACACGCTTATGTTTTCTGGCCACTTAACTTGCTTTAATGAATACATTCGCTAGACGTGAGTTTGCTTAACGTCAAGCAAGCCGCCAATGTTAGTAGCCAAATCACCTTACCCGTCCTCATATGAAATTGGACGTACATAGTGCTACTGGCCTCACCTCTCCAAATGAGCTATTGATTCGTGCGCAGACTCAAATATCCAATTAAGGTTCTTATACCGTGAAGTTTGAGGCTGGGAGCACATAGAGAAAGCTGGCTTGACATCTAGACAAAATCTGTCCTCTATTTTTAAAGTTTTGACAGAAATCAATGCACCTACGACGCGCAGGTCATACTCCGTTGGCTAATTACACACATATTTATTTCGCAATAACTTCGCATTTCAATATAATACGTAATTATAATATAATCGTCATTATATACATTTTGAACATTTTGGCGATCGTCCCACAGGACGAAAACGTGCAACAAGTGCCGATGCGTCTGGCAGTTCGCTGTATGGTATTTAGCGCACATCTGCGAGCAAAATCGGCAAAGACATTAATCGCCGCTTTGGTGAAATCCTTGGGTCGAACATACCAAGTGATGGAAGCCCTGCACAGTGTACCTTGTGTACACGTGCCGACTAAAGTATGTCATTCCATGCCGAAGCTTCCTGGCGAGATCCACATCTAACTGCGCCTCTGCCCTCTGCCGGGGTCTCAATCATTTCCAACAAAAATTGCTGAAATGGTCCTGTGATGGGTGGCCTAAGCCTGACTCTGATTATTTCCCCTGCCGGTCGGCAACCCGCTAGCAGGTACACAAAGCCCTGCCAGAGGAATCCAGTCGTGTACCAAATATACGTACAATAGTAGTTGTTGTTTATTATTCAAGGTTTGGTTCATACTACACGCACACAGCCGTCGCCTGTAATTTGTTCAACGGTGGCACTGATTTAGGTAATCGCCTTTGCAATGCTGCCCGCAAAACCCACATTTCCATCCAGCACGTTGGTCACGTACAATGACAAGTCAATGTACGCCATCTTTATCTTCCAGTCGGCCAAATGCTCTCCCAACGCTATCGTTTCAGAGCAGGACATAGCTCCTCATTCTGAGGTGCTCAATAAAAAACAGGGTTGAATCGAGGAAAGTGTGGACACTACAGTGAACTCTTAAAGCGAACTGCACTTGCTCCTACTTTCCCCAAAAAATTGTTTTGCGAAGAAAGGCCATATAACCTGCGTACTGTACGCTACGGTACGTAAAACCTAATGGAATACCCTTAGGTTAAAAAACGTTAGGCGCATGGACAGCTTATAAGGTTCCTGTATGCTAAAAATTGATTAAAAGTCTCCACGAGCGCGTTCCTTTGAGCGTCTTGCAAAGCTCGTTTTCATCGTAGTCATTTTCATAGTCAGCGTAGTCAATTGTTTTCGCTTTAAGCGCAAATGTCTTTTGTGGATAATCTAGCCTCTACTAACCTACTCTCTCTAATCTAAATTTATAGATTTTGTTTTACTAGAGCTCGTTTTTAAGAAGTTGCAAGTAAAAAAATTATGTTAGGTAACTACTGCAAGTGACATTGGCTGCGTGCCTAGACGACTAGATCGTCAGCGTACATGAAGGGATCAATTGTGCGTGCCGAGTTTTGATTGGGCGAAGGAGTCTGTATTTTTCCCGTTTATGAATGATGGTTACAAGAATTAAATGCCAGTCCTCATGCAAAGACAAAGTCTCTTGAGCACTTCGCTGTTAAGGGCAGTAAAGCAGGGTTTATGACAAGGTGCCCGCCGGAAATACTCTTGCGGACCCGGCCATGCCCTGCAGTTTTCAGCAATAACGCATGGGCAATTATGTCATCTACTTTCGATTCACTAAATAATTGAGACAATGTGACTCGAGTGTTGGTAACTTGTTTGCATGGGGCAGAAAATATCACGGGAGCACACTTTGGAACTGTGAGACATCTATCTATTGGACTTAAGGTCCGAGCTAGCTTCTCCACTAAGATAAGAAAAGACTCCTTTACACTAGAGTATCTTTCCGCTATGTTTAATGTGTAACCTGTGAGCATAACGCAATTATCTCCTTCATAACGAGTATTCATACCGCAAAGCTTGGCCATACTCCAACCTACCTTGCTTGCCCGACCAGCCTGTGTGCACTCCAGGATATTCTGTCACATACCACCCGGAAATTACTGTAGGTCACTGTAGCCCACGTCTCGGCGAACACAACGATATCGAGAAGTTCGAAACATCTTCCGGCTTGGTTCGGGGCAAGCTGCCTCTGCGCCGCAAGGTTTATCGCTACCGAGTTAGGGCGTCATGGCGACTACAGGAGATTTGTCGTTTCCATTTGAGCACTTGAGCGTAGCAGCCCTTGATGAGTGACGTCAAAACGTCACGTGGGGATAACTCAATAAACTGCCGTACCGTGCCACCTTACTAATAATGGATGGGGTTGTTCGGATCTTTTTGCTGTCTTTATTCACTGTCAGCGCCAGACTTTGAGGGCACGGAAAGCAGCGACTATACCAGCAATCTGCCAGCAGTAACACCCCTTTAACAGCTGCTTAGCAGCAACAACCCCCTCGACTTTGTGCAGGGGAGAGTAATCTTCATCATCAGAATGTGAACGACCTATGCCGCCAACAAGGTCTGCGGGCGGTGTTCAAACTTATTCTTTGGCCATATATATATATTGTTGTATTGGTATATATATATATATTTGTATATATGTGTGTGTGATGACCGGCCAAAAAGGCTTAATTCATTCTGAACGCGTTACGACCACAAGCATGATGTCGACGACCACGACGGCGACGACGACGGCGGCGGCGGACGGCAATAGTGGCTTCGAAAAACCGTCATCATATCGAATGAATGACGTATTGGGAGGAGAACTGACCAATTTGCTGGCTGTGGCAGATCGACTGACCACACCACTGTCGTCGTCGTCACCACCACCAGCAGCAGTGTTGCGCAGCGTGAGCGTGCGTGAGTTTGGGTCTGGCGGTTGGGACCGGGGCTTGCGGTGCAACGCATGATGACTGCCGCCTTCGTTTCGCCCAAACTAGCCCGAAACGATATCAGCATCACCACCATCATCGTCATCATATGTTGCAGATTCCGTATCCGTAAACGGCGCCTCTCTCTCTTTCTCTCTCTCTCCAGCTCTCCCTCATCTCTCTCCCTCTGTCTCTCTCCATCTTTCCCCTCTCCTCCCCTCTATCTCTATTCCTCTCTCCCTCTCCCCCTCTCTAACTATCTCTATCTCTCTCTCCCTCTCGATCCACAGATATCTCTCTTCTATCTCTCTATCTCTCTCCCTCTTCTATCTATCTCTCTCTTCTATCTCTCTCTATATATATATATCTCCCGTGCGCGCGCACGTCGTCCCCTGCCCCTTTTCTTGCTTGCTGTATATGTCAGATCAGTTGTCAGATTGTGAAGTCATCGTAGTAGGCGATGTAGCACAAGTAGCAGTATTGCTGCTGCTGCTACTGTTGTTGTTGTTGTTGCCGGTGAGCCAACACGAAAAAAAGCAACAACTATCATACATTTGCGGCGGAGGTTGGCCGGCCGCGATGTAATCGCGTTGCTGCTGCTGCACGCTCCTTTTCGAACGCGCACCCGCTCGGCCGGACTCCCGGCCGCGCGTTCCTTCGTGCGTTCGTCCGTTTGCTCGGCCGGTCAAGCGACTGGCCAACTGGCCGCTTGGCCATTCGAGTACGGCCGCTGTAAAACGCAGTAGTCGTCGTCGTCGTCGCGCCGTAGGCTGTCATGTTACTACTGATGATACTAGTATTAATAATAGTAATAATAACAACAACAACCGCAGCAGCAGCAGTAGTAGTAGTAGTAGTAGTAGCAGAATCAGCAGTACCAGCAGCAGCAGCAGCAGCAATGATGCAGTGAAGCGCAGTGAACCAGTCGACCATGATGAAAATGATGCTCATCACGGTGATCATGACCATAGTGACAACAGCAGCAGCAACAACAACAGCGGCAACAACAACGGCGACAACAACAACAGCGGCAACAACAACGGCGACAACAACACCGTCAACACCACCAACAACAACAGCAACAACCGCAGCAACAACAACAACCACAACAACAGCAGCAACAACCGCAGCAACAACAACAACCACAACAACAGCAGCAACAACAACACCGCCAACACCACCAACAACAGCAGCAACAACAACAACAACAACAACAACAACAAAACAACAACAACAACAACAACAGCAGCAACAACAACAACAGCAGCAACCACAACAACAGCAGCAACCACAACAACAGCAACAGCAACAACAACAACACCGTCAACAACAACAACAGCAGCAGCAGCAGCAGCAGCAACAACAACAACAACAACAACAGCAACAACACCGCCAACACCACCAACAACAGCAGCAACAACAACAACAACAACAACAACAACAATAACAACAGCAACAACAACAATAACAACAACAGCAACAACAGCAGTAATCGGAACAACGGCAACAGCAGCAGTAGCAATAACGACGACAGTTCGATCGATGTTCGGAATGGCCAGCGCAACGAGTAGAGCGCATGTTTTGTCTGTCTGTCTGTCATTCGATTGCGGTCATTCTCCGCTTTATTGTCCTTCGTTTAGCAGCAGCAACAGCAACAGCAGCAGCTGCAGAAAAAGGCAGAAAAAAAAGAAGAGCAAAGAAGAACACGCGCATGCGATCCATCGAACACCACCGATCGAACATAAACGAGCGAACAGAGATATATATATATATATATATATATATATATATAGAGAGAGAGAGAGAGAGACGGTGGCCGAAGTGGCAAGTTGATGATACAACAACAACACCGTCTACATATATGCATATGAGAATTGCATTCGATTAGCCATCATGACACGAACCGCGCGTCGCTTGTCATGTTCTCGTATGTATGGGTTGGCGTGTTGTTTTACGTTGTTGTTGTTGTTGTTGCTGCTGCTACAATGTTGCTAGAGTTGTGTTGTTGCTCTTGTTGTTGTTGTTGTTGTTGCTGCTACTGCTGCTGCTTTGTTTTCTCTGCTGTTGTTGTTGTTGTTGTCGTCGTCATCGTTCTTGTCACATGTCATTCATACTGCTTTTGTTTCAAAGTTATGCGTATGTAATCGTCTCAATTTGGTCTGTTTCAGTCTACGTATCAGATCTGCGCCGAGCATCAGTCGCCAGTACACGTCGATGCAAGGAGCTGCAGGTCGTCGCTGAACGGAGCCCATTCTAGCCGCCCAATGAACTAACGTCAGGATTTGTGGGCGAACATTTAATTTCGAATCAATATACTTGCGCAATACTCGTATATGGCACGAGAAGGTTGGAATAAAAAAAGATTAGATTCGGTTCGCATTTCTATCGGAGAATTCCATGTCCAAAAATGGCACCATTAATTGGCCGCCGATTTGCGCAGAGTGGAACACGTTGCATAACCGTTGTCCTCAGGAACTCACTAACAGGATCGCAAAATCGCTAAAATGATCACGAGGTCACTAGGAGAATCACAAGGTCACTATGAGAATCACGCGGTCACTAGGCGAATCACGAAATCACTAGGAGGATCACGATGTTACTAGGAAGATTACGAGGTCACTAGAAGATCATTATGGAATCAGTAGCTTATTAAGAGGCCTATAATGTAGGCGGCACATTTAAACGAGCCACTTTTGCCGTTGAACTAGTTAGAGTCTACGGCTGGATAGTAAACCTGCCAAACCAAATGCTTTTTTTCTGATCCTGTGCAATTGTTTTAGAGTTTTACAGGTTCATTTCTATTATTTACTAAACAGTCCTATTTTTTTCACACTTCTATCATTAACTATCTAGTCCAACGACCCGCGTCGAGTCTTTGGAAAGAAGCAATGCTTCGTACTTCGCCGCGTTTCGTTCCAATCAGCTTGTTGCCTCGTATTCGCGAACCTTTCGTATATGACTTCCAAGACATCACCAAGGGAACCTCCAGGGCCCCATCGTCTAGGTACCATCAAATAAGCGGGCTTCTTACCGATGAAACTAGCTCTTTAACTGCAAGGCAAGGCGTAAGGGCGGCCCCAATGAGTCGCCTTGCTGGATCTATGCGACCCTTGGTTTGCATTAAAGCTATACCGCACGGTGAGTTCTAGGCTCGCAGGGGACAGAGTATAGCCTACAATAAAAGCAAAAAAGCATAGTCTATTAAAAAAAAAGCAAAAAGTATAGTCTATAATAAGAGCAACCTTCTAAAAAATGTTTTTTTTTTCCTATAATTCTAGGCGGCTAGTGTGCTAGGCATAATTGTCAATCACCGAAACGTCTCCGGTTCAAAGTTGATCAATTATTCTTTATGCTCATTAAGAATAGATTACTATCATTCCGCCGAGAGCCAGCAGCCATGCTTCCACATGGACTGTTGCGAAAACACGTGTAGAGGGCACGTCCAACAGCTGCTTCCTTCTCGAAGTTCTTAAAGTTCGCGCGGATTATTTGGGCTAGTGGTTTCTAGTATGTTTTTCTTACACGTAACACCACTAGCCCGAAAAATTTGGTGTGTACCGAGCTTTACTACGCTTGTCAATGACTATGAGGCCCTAGTCAGCGGTCAGCCCATCACTTGCGAGGCCTCACTGTCTTGTGCAGTAGGATTCGTTTAAGGCGAAGGCGAGAGCAAGATCATTTTCGGGCTGACTCTCGGCCAACACTTAACGTGCACGGATTTGCTTTTGCATTGTTTGCACGTAAGACGAATTCCATAAATATAAATGTACAACGGGTCGGGGTGTGGGGGGATTGAACCCGTGCCGTGCTGAACCTATGTGTCTCCCCCGGTCGCAAGGCGCACACAAGCGCACCACGCCACCGGGAGGCTCGGCACCAAGGCGAGAGCAGACTCCTCGAATCCGGCTCCGCTGATGATCAGCCAAAGATGCACCGTCCCGTGGTCCCGTATGTTGGCTCCCGGGGGTCGTCGTCAAGTATGTGCTTGATTATCCCGTAACAGACATTCGATTCCCCGATAGGCCTAGAGGAGATGCCGCCGCCAGTTTTCCTACCGCCTGCACCGGGCAGAGGCTCGCTGCGGACAAGGGAGCCTGCCGAATAGTCTGGCCTTCGATCTCCGTCGAGGCCGCGATCCGCCAGAGGACGTAAAGCTACATCCTTCAGTATGGGAATCGGGTACGCCCTGAGATCCACGAGCTGCTTGCGCAGAGTAGTCACTCTTGCCATGAGTAGTCACTCTAACCTGTTGCAACGCCCTGACATCCATGCTTATCGGGTGCCTGTACCTATTCAATGATTATGTTTCCAATTTTGATCGAGTCTTATTTGACGGCACCGGCATTTTACAACGCTTAGGTGCTCGGTAAATAGAAAGTAAAAAATGGTGAATCAAACAAGGGGCAGAAAAATCACACTCGATACAATCCTATAAATATGTGCGTTGTGTAAGCACATTTTGCAAGAGGCAATCACAATGGGTATTATCACGAGGACTTCTATACAGCATTATATGCAGCATACATCATATATTTGTTCTTGTTACAAGGCCGAACAGTAAGTAAGACAACACGCTCGGAAATATACACGCACGCGAAGTAGTGTATCTACTCGTATAGCATCTTCATAATTCACAAAAGCTATATAGGTAAAAACACGTGGATACACTCATCCGAAAAGAGTGGCTCTCCTCTTATACAGAGCACAACCATACCAATTCAGAATATACAAAGATTAAAGGTCTGATTTAGACTGTTAAATTAAGAGCCATTTTTTTCTGATTCCGACTGTGAAATTAAAAACGTTTTACTTCGCTAGCAAAGAGATACTTCGTTGTGAGGCATCCAATGTTTCTTGCGATACGGATCCAGGTTTCAAGAACGCGACATGTAAGTGTGTGCTGACTAGACTTCAAGGACACTGAGGGCACTGCGAAAGTGTTGCACGCCCCTAGCTGATGCTTGACTGGAGGTAAAAACTAGTGGAAACGCGATCTCCGTAGGTACAAACTCGAGAATATTTATGCTAACATAGAACCCCGCAGCGTGTATATTTTTCCACTGTAAGTAGGTTAAATCGGCTAAACAAGTCACGGAGCAATTCCCTTCGCCTTCTCATTACATCATTCTGTCTTACTTTAACTCTTCGAACAATCCCGTCATATCCCCTACCCCAAAGAAGCATACCGTAACATAGCACTGGTAAGAAGACGGTTTTGTACAGCAGGAGTAAGGCCCAAATTGGGGAGCCCAATCAATTTTATTCTACACAGCGCAGATATTACAACATAGCATTTGGATGCGAAATAATTCAGAGGCCACCTCATATTGTCCTGGAGAGCAAGCCCTATGCGCTAGCGATCTGCGAGAGCTCACTGTTCTTGAGTAACAGCTTTTCAGGTAAGGCTAGTAGCCTCGGCGAGAAGCGCATAACTATAAAATTGATTTTAATTAAATTGACAACTAGTGCAAAAGTGTAAAAATGCTAATTATGTTGTCCACATTTAGGAGACCTTGGTGCAAATCCGTATCAAACTTCCGCCGATTGGAACTCTGAACGGTAGCACCGTATCATCATACAAAGTTAAAGCGGAGTCAAGGTTTAGCATCTGGACTTTTCATAGAACAAAATTGATAACAGAAACATAATTAGTCCGAAAACCGAGTCTTGAGTTTGCCCGATATCAACCTGCCGTCGCGAGAACTCCATCCCACCAGCTCGTACCACCTGTCTTCGACCTAAGAGATATGACCTGAACCAAGCAACAGCATAAAACTCTTTTCGGGCTGACCCTCAACCAAGATTTAACGTCAACGTAACAGAAAAGAATGACCAAGACAATCGAGAGAAGCCGACACGTCAAGAAACACTGCGAGACAAAACTTATGTCAGGCGCCCACAGCCATAGTTGGGCCAACGTGAGGTCAGTCGACCTACCCCTGCGAAAGCCGAACTGATTAGGTAAAATAAATTAATTGACTTAATATGTCAACCTAGCCTGGCCAACGCCCTGTTGTCGATGATCTTTGAAATATAATTAACGACCAAGATTGGACTAAAATTGGCTGCGCGTTTTTTTTATTTTTGATAAATAAAGTAGATACCGTCGTATTCTTTAACGGTGATGGGAGGTTGCTCGACTCAACAATTTTTAATGGTAATCAGGTGTTCTGTAATCGATCATATATATCCCGTGTACGCAGTCTATACATATACTATATGTACAACAAGCATGATGTAGTGTATAGTCGCGGTCATGCACCTGTGTCTAGCCAACACCCCGAAAAAAAATATTCTACTTGCGTCGCTTTGGTGAGACTTCTTTGGTACCTGTTGCCACAGCAAGAGTGTGCCTAGTTGAGTTTTTATTGGGCTGCGATAAACGCTCGGAGGTTACCTCTCCGACGAACCATAGCTGTCCTGATCAGCCTCTTCGTGGCGTTCAATGTAATAGTGTCACCGTTGACCGATTAACGATTTTCATCATTTGCCCTTCGAAAAAGGGCTAGTGTACAGAAGATGTCGATCAACCATGTCGTGATTTAGGTGGTAGCGCCACCAACAGTGCGCCCGGCAACCAAGCTTCCGTTCACAGTGCGAGTGATTTCTTTCACTTTTTGGCGGCAGCTCGATGTTAGTTGCACCTCATCTTAATAGTGTCACAGTTAACGCACACGGGAGTGCAGACTCAGGTTTGTTGTCAGAGGTTTATGCAGTAGCTCAGCTCGCCAGAGGTCCAGTGAACTCATACGGACTCAAACCTATCACCCACCATGTTAAGCATCTTCAGCATGGTGAAGGAAGAAGTTTTTCCTCGCACGCTTCGGGGTCTGGTCAGTCTAAAGCTTTCCGCACTGCTATCGAAGTGTTACAGCCTCTATTAGCTCTGCTTCTTCTAGATAACAACCCTTTAAAAACAATCTTAACAATGTCCGGCAATGATTACAGAATATCGTTACCCGGAGGGCCCACGGCATTTCAGCTGTCTTGATTGAGGTCAATCACGTGTCGAAATATCCGCACTGTAACGCGATTTTTTGAAAAAGAGGTCCATAAGGTCAGTCGTCCAAATCGCTTTCAAGTTAGTTAGAATTGTTTGCATAACTCCCAAAGTGGGTTGGGAATGCTTCGTACAGGCTCTATAGTAGTCACGACGTCGCTATTGATAACGGCATCCTGGCATAGATGTATCTATTATCGTCTGCCCCTGTAGTTTTTCGTCGTTGCTCTCCGAGTAAACCTGTCACAAACATCATTCCTGATTTTACAGGTGGCGATAGTTCGACGGTAGATCTTACTTAGACTTATCCGCCCGAGTCAGCATGCTAGAATAGCAATTGTGACGGTGCTGTTCAGGGGCAGCTAGAACAGACACACACACATTTTATTCAAGCAAAGATTGCGTTGCCAGACTTAAATAGGTACACCTAATTGCCACTATCGCATCGCGTTAACTTCTTCGGTTTCTGCAAATCGAGTCGTCCAGCATTTGCCTTGTTTTGTATAGTGTGCTTGCTGAGTAGAGCACTTCTTTACATACATAGTTTTCCGACACAGCAGCATCGTAGACCCCGATTCGTAGACGAAGACCGAACATCGTAGCAACTCGCGAAATAACCGGTGTGCACGTTCATAAAGAGACAATTGTTACCTCTAATATTTAGGCAAATAAAACAAAAAACAACGGAAGTGCAGCAACTGTCAAAAAAAGAAAAAAAACTTGCGAACATGATTTTGGTTGATACTAGATGGTAGTTTTTCATAATCCACCGACTGGTACATCTAACACGTACACATGCATTTGGTATCATTACTGAGAACAACATTGTTACGGGTGTAAATGCCTTACACGTGTTCGTTGCTTGCGTACGTATGTACACACTTGATGTAAGCTCACACACACACAGGTTTAAGCATTACAGCAGTGCGTTCAATTGCGGCATCAATCATCACCTTGGACATCTTTTGCCGCTAATTCACTGAAGCTGCTGTATACATAACATAAGCAAAGGAAAGGTAGAGTGAGGGATGTATATTTATAAATATATATATAGAGAGGGAAAGAGAGAGAGTGGGGGGACACGAGAGAAAGAAAGCGGGACGCTTGTGAGAATGGAACGCTCAGAGAAAGTCTCGACACGATCGAGTGTCGAAGTTTTGACAGACGATATTTAAAATATGCGTCCTTTAGTGGCGCACTTTGAAAGCTGCTGATAGTGTGGTCAACAACAACAAAATCAGTTACGTTGAGTTCCGTTGTCTATACGGTGAGCGCGAGAAAAGCTGAGAGCGAGAGGAAGCGACAACGATAAATGAATATATATATATATATATATATACAGTCGCCATCTTCGACATTACCATCAGTGTCCATGTTCGATGACTCGGTCGTCAAAAAACGACAAACAAACAAATAGCTCACAGCATCGCTACGGTCAGCATACAATGCAAATCAAGACACGTTTACTGGCCCACGTTGTCTCCTGGTCGCGCGCTATCGTCCTGCTTAAAAATGGAAAAATCTGGCTCTGACTAACCGGTCGAAATCGATCTATCTCGATATATCTATATAGATGTCTAAAAATGTAAAAAAGGTATATATATATAATATTTGTATTAGTTTTTGATAAGATATCCATAACTTCTAGTCAGCTAGCTTGAAAGTTTCATCAGCGAAGGATTTTCAGAACCCCGAAATGAAATCCTACGATAGTTCGTATTTGCACGCAGAAAATAAGAGGATTATACTACAGGTGTTTTACTATTTTCCATGCCAGCACGCCGATAATCCACGCCCAGAATATCCTAATCCTACGATTGAACTCCGTCGACACTTGTATTCAATATATATTCGATTTTTGTTGCCTCTAATCAGAAAAACGATGCAGCCTAGCAAATGCTAGAAACAACCGCGTACCTTCGTAACGGGAGGGGGAGCGATAGCCTTTAAATCCTTGCCGTGTGCCGAGATAAATGAATTGAATTGCGCTAATGAATGGCACACCGTTTCATTCGTCTGCCGCTCTCGCGAAACACGCTGTTGTGAGGTCGGAGATCGATCCGTCATACCATCAGCATGGAAACAACTAACCATCTCGAGCTCGCTAAGAGTCGCTCGCTAACCACTTCCAAAAAAAGCAAGGATGCTGAAATAAAAGCTCATTGTGAAGTCAACACTAATCTGAGGAACGTTTGAATATGATTCAACTGTTCTGCTGCTCGTGTCGTGTCTGCCGGACGAAGCGAAACGCAACGTTGGAAAAAGCGACCGACCTAGAAAAGGATAGAGCGATACCCCGCTGTTTCACCTTATATATATATATATATAAATATATTATATATATATATATATATATATATATATATATATATATATATATAATATACTATATATAGTATAATATATATATATATAATATATATATTATATATATATATATAATATATATATACTATATATATTATATAAATATATATATATAATCCAGACACGGCCGATGATAGCTTGTTCTGCGAAGCATCCTTAATTGTTACAGTTGCTGTAAAATGTGAATTTTTGCAAATGCAACATCAATGATGACTTAGTATATAATATAGAAATTTCCCGTGTAATTGAGATATATATATATATATATACTCAGTCCCTGTGTACACGCTACCTACCTGTCTACGGTAACGTGTTTATGTTAGGGCGCAGTAGCTGCAGGCTTTGTCGGCGTTCACAACAAATAATGCTAATGACGGCGACAGTCTTGACGTCAGTTTATACAGGCGCATGAGTTTTAGCATTTTTCGAGCACCACTCTGGCGACTTACTATTTTTACTACTATGACTACTACTACTACTACTACTAAAGTTTTTCGGGCTGACAGCCAAGATTTAACGGAGTCCACGGAACTGTTTTTCACATTGCTTCATAGACGGACTACCCCCATAAATACAAATCGGTGCAACGGTCGGGCTCGAACCCGCGCACCTATCTAGTGTCTCCTCCGGTCGCGAGGCGCAGACTTAAGCCACCACGCCACCGGGCTCGACACTATTTTTACTACTACAGCAGCTAGGGTTCATCACATGGCGAGTATTACCTGCCCAACGTGTCTTCTCTGCGATAGCTTTACTTTCGGTGCTAGGTGGGGTGCTGGCCGCCAACCTGCGTACAGCGAACAGTGCATCTATCTGTATGTCATCCCCTTGTTGGCCTGACCGGTGGTGGTCCGGTGTTGTGTAGGACGGTCCAGTGTTGCGTACGGCGCAGAGAAAGGTAATGGCGGCGGCAGCAGCAGGCACGGTACAAGTAAACAGTACAACAAGGAGAGATCATTTTTCCTATTCAATTCAACTCATGCAAATGCTGTTGTTGCTACCGAACAATGCCGTTGGTGGTGGTAAGTTGAGCCCGGTGGCGTGGTGGGTGCATTACGCCTGTGCCTCGCGATCGGAGGAGACACATAGCAGGTGCGCGGGTTCGAGCCCCACCGTTGCACTGATTTGTATTTATGGGAGTACTGCTGCTGCTGTTTATATTGTAGTTAAGTCGCGAAGTTGCGCCGCGGCAGAATTGGTTCGGCTAATTTTCGGCTTTTTTCGGCGCGATATGTTATCATCGCTAGTAATGACCACCAGCCGGATAACGAGAAGAGAGACAACAACACATAACAATACGTAAAGCACAAACAGTAATGATGACAGCCACGCTCATAATGATGATGACGATGATGCTGATAATGCATTTTCTCTTCATTTAGAACTTTACACCAAATCTGCAAAGTCTTACAAAAAGTCTCGCCGCTCTGCTAGCGAAAGTGGTCCATGTCGTGGCGGCATCGAACCCGCGACTCTTATTTGGTCGTGGTAGTAGAGGAGTTACCGGACATCTCTTGCACTATTCCGCCTCGTTGCCAGTGATGATAACGCTGATGATGATAATGGTAGTAGTCTATGGTGAATGACATCACGTTTTTCTTTTTCTTTCCGTTCGTTTTTTGTTGTTGTTGTTGTTGGGAAGTTTCGGAAATTCGTGATTATGACCCTATGTCGCTGGCAGCTAGCAGTATCGAGTGGATGACTATTGGCGGCGTGGTCTAGGGAATTATTAGTGATTATTAGGAATTATTACTAGTCATGGTTGGGTCATCTTCCGCCGGGGTCGCCGGTTCGATCCCGTCCTTCCCTCCTCTTCCCCTTACAATGTTTTTGCTGATCGAACTTTATTTGAGCGAAGCTCATGTATAGCATAATAGAGATGCTAAACCGTGTACCGCTGAGGAGAGGTCGCTGGGCCATGCTGCTGCTGCCACAACGAATGAATGTTGGTTAATGATGAAACTTTTTATATCTCAATATGTGGTTGTCTCTCTTTGTTGCCTCCCATCTCGACAACCCCCTTGGTGTCTCATTGACGCACATCATATGGTTCCGTACGGCAAGTCCAAGCCAAGCGTAGGAGGCGGAGAGGAAGCTCTTCTAGATTAAGAACAACCTTCGTAAGAATGTTCTTAATTCTAGTGGGTGGCAGCTACTCACTACTTCTTCCCCCTCCCTCCCCGCACCAGATCCTCACGGTGTCGAGCCCCGTGGCGTGGCGGCTTAAGTCTGCGCCTCGCAATCGGAGGAGACACATAGCAGGTGCGCGGGTTCGAGCCCCACCGTTGCACCGATTTGTATTTATGGGAGTCCCTCTATGAAGTAATGTGAAAAACAGTTTCGTGGACGTTAAATCTTGGCTGAGGGTCAGCCCGAAAACTTTAGATCCTCACGGTCGGTATTAATTTTTCTCGTGTGCTGCCACAACGTGCACGCGCGAATGCATCCATCCACGCATGCACGCATGCCCGCCGCACGCACGACCTCCGCACGCTGCTGCGTGCCATCTTTAGCACAGCACCAGCAGCAGCAGCCGGCGCCGGCACGAAGAGGTTGTCGTCGGCGACACCTAGCAAGAAGAGAAGCGCCGCCCTCCAGTAGTCGCTGGCTTAATTAGCAGACGACACGACAACAACAACAACAACAACAACAACGACGAGGCGACGACGACAACGACGACGTAGCTGATGACGTCACGATCGTTGTCGTCGCTGTCGCCAGGAACAACAACAACAATAACAACAACAACGACGACGACGGAGATGACGAGAGTGAGGAGGAAGTGTCAGGAAAGAGGATAAGGAAGGAGGAGCGAGGAGGTGTGTATGGCGTGAGTACGGAGTACCGCTGCTGAGTTGCCGACGACTTGGCCGTCATCGCACAGTTGCAGCCGATAGCTAACTCGAGCGTCATGACAACAACAACACCAACAACATTACCAGCCACAGCATCAGCAGCAGCAGCAACAACAACAATAATAATAGCAGCAGCAGCAGGAACACCTGCAACAACAACATTAGTAGCAGCAACAACAACAACAACAACAAAACTAGATGACAACCAGCCACTATTAACGACAACCAAGGGCGGCTGGCTGGCAGAGTCAGCCCTGTCGTCTGTCGGCGGGGTCGTCGATTCCGGAATGGTGCCTTGTTTTTGTTGTTGTTGTTGCTACTACTGCTATTGTTGTTGTTGCTGTTGTTGTTGTTGCTGTTGTTGTTGTTGCTGCTGTTGTTGTTGCTGTGGCGGTGGCTGATGCTGCTGCTGATTGGTGGCTGGTGGATTCTAGTGGCCCGGCAGAGAGAGAGGCCTCCTCCTCTCGAACCAACGTCACAGTCACTCCTCGTGGTTCGCGTAGCGCATAGCGTTGTCTCGGCCGTATAGAGTGTCG
>QVRM01003207.1:0-22500 GCA_003439945.1 Dermanyssus gallinae | reverse complement strand
AGTAGTAGTAGTAGTTTAGTGACGAAAAACGAAAGTGTACCAGTGGAAATGCTTATATCAACAAAACTCTAATAATAAAAAAATTTAGTAGTAATAGTACTAACAGCCGAACGACGATGTCCTGCGTCTGCCTCAACCTCCTCAAGTCCATAGCCTATGCAGATGATCTAGCTATAGTGATTACGTCGCGCGATGCCAGGGCGGGGCGCTGGAGAAGACACCTATTGGCGCCCTGCAAGCCACCTTCATCTGGCTCACGCCGCATGAATTTCGCTTCGTGGCTTCGCACAAAACGGCAGCTATATTTCGGACCGGGCAGAAACTTTAGAAGACCTTAGAGGGACACAATATGGCCCTCTCCAGAGAAGCAAAATACTTAGGGGTGCTACTGGATACCGGCCTGATACCAGGTGTGCACTACGCGGCTGCCAAGGCCACCAAAGCTACCACAGAACTCTCAAGATTGCTGCCGCGCACACGGGGTGCTTCCGATGATCGGTGGTGTCTCCTGGCGACGGTAGTAGACAGCATTATGCTCTACGCAGCCGCGCTGTGGCAGCGTACGGCTAAACGGGTTACGTGCCGGCGACTCCTGGATAAAACCCAGAGGCCGCTGGCCCTCAAGATTGTAAAAGCTAACAAAACTGCGTCCACTGCGGCTGTTCAAGTAATATTCCGGAAGATCCCTTGGGATCTCCGGGCCCTGGAGAGCGCCGTCCGTCGTGCGGACTCCTCCGTCTCTCAGGAAGACGCACGACGTCAGACATTGAACGCTTGGAACAATAGATGGAGGGAGACCCAGGCGGGCCAGTTGGCTTTCTGGACTCACTCCATTATCTCTGATGTTCGAGAGTGGTTCAAAAGGCGAGAGGGATCATTGCCCTACTCTCTGACCCAAATTTTCAATGAGTCACGGCACCTTCAGAAAATACCTGCATCGTATCGGACGTGTCCCGTCGCTAACATGCATTTTTGGTAACTCAGGAGAAGAAGACGACGTCAAACGCACCTTCAAAGTATGCGCGGCATTCTGCGCGGACGGGGCGGAGCTGGCGCGGTTCTTAGACCGGGACTCCCGGTAACATGTGAACAAATGGTCCAGGCCCTCTTGCACCCACAGCTGACACATCATGAAGGATTTTGCCGCGACCATCATTAAACAAAAAGATTTGGTGCAGACCGCGGTGTGTGCTCTGTCCACGCAACCCTAAGGGAGAAGTAGGGCTTGAAGTAGTATTAAAGCACGGTTCCGGGCCATTTAGGTGAGAGGTTTTTAGTGAGTATTATGCCAACAGCACTACCACACTACTAGTTCCACACTACCCACTTCGAATGTGCGTAAAAGCATTTTTTTCTTTCACAAAAAAAAACGAACTAACAGCCGTAGGGAAAACAGAAAAGTAGCTACAGTACGGAATTCTATCAATAGCATCAGCAACCTCGTAATCCTGCGCTCGTCCTTCCACTGTGTCTCATCTTTATCGTCCAAATAACGATCGTGGTTGATAAAATTGTAGTGACAATTTGATGAGTCTGCTGCACAAAGATCGGCTGGACAGGCAAAAAAAAATAGGAAGTTGAAGGAGAAAAAAAGAAGAAGATCAACAACAACCCTCCTCAAAACAGCACCAGCAGTAACCACCACAACAACAACAACAAAACGATCATCATAACAGCAACCACAACAACAATAGAACAATGGCGACGATAATAACGAAACGGAAAGCAGAATTTTTGCTGCCGGCTGCTGCCAACTACGCTTGTGATCGCGAACGATCTCGCCAGACTGCCCAGCCTAACCGGGTCTTTAAGCCGTATTATATAGCTCCAGCTGCTGAAATTCCAGTAGCACTGCTTGTTGTTGTTGTTGCTATTATTTTTATGGTTGTTGTTGTTGGAGCTGTTGAAGCAATCAGCAGCTGTCTATAAGTCTGTCTATCTATGTATCTATCAATGACCCCTGTGTGTGGCGGCACGCTGACTGGCCCATTTGCGCTGTACGCTGAACCGGGACTGGCGCCGGTGGGAGCTTGCGGGAAGATTCTGCTCTGGAAGAAGCGAGGGAAGAAACGGAAGAAGCGGAGAAGAAGACGAATAAATGTTCTGCAGCGAAGGCAGAAAACAGTGAGATGCACTAGTCGATATATACACACACACACACATATATATATATATATATATATATATATATGAAAGCAAGAGAGCGAGCATAGGGCCAGATGAAAAGGCGAGACAGCGAGACGAAAAGACAAAACAAGAGAGAGCTCAACAACAACAAGCTCAAGGGCGATAGTTCACGCACCCTTCCAGGACCTTCCGCGTGAAACGGAAGTAAGTAATGGGCACGATACAGCCTGCATGGATAGATGCATGAAATCGGTTGGTTGCCCGATCAATCGATCGAAGGTTTGTTTGTGTACCAGCCGGCGCTTGAATGAGCAGCTCATCGTGGTCGAGATGATGAGAGACGATCTCTCAGAGCCCGAGTATAGTGGAAGCCGAGCGACAGACGACGCAAGAGCCAGTGAGCCAACAAGCCAAGCCAAACGGCAGATGCAATCGCAGAACATCTGCATTCAAACATTCAAACGTATTGTCTCTGTATCTCGACGCGACAGATTCGAGGGGATCGAGCCTGCCCCGTCGTAAAACAACGTGGGGTGATTCGAGGGGATCGAGCTCGTGCGGGAGCGGCACGGTGGGTGGTGCTGCTGATGGTGGAGGAGGGGGAGAAATCGACAGAGAAACGAAACGTTTTCATCATCAAGACGGAATGATGATGCCATTGGCCATTGCTGATGCCATGGCCACAGCTGATGATGTAATGATTTAAAGTAGCTGACTGACTACTAGAAGATGTTGAAGTCTTGTATGCCCGTTGATGTACAGGTTGTTGTCGGGCCTGAAGGTTGCGTAGTGGGTGCATTCGCGTACGCCTTGCAACCCAAGGAGAGCGCAAGAACTCGATCTCCATTGTTGCACATTTGTATTCACTACTGGGGTTCGTCTTATGAAACAATGCGAGAGCGGTTTCGTGGACGACGTTAAATGTTGGCTGAAAGTTAGTCCGCACACAGTTTGTAGTGGTAGTGGTAGTAGTAGCAGTAGGGCTAGCAGCCAAAGTTGAAGTAAAGCGGAAGCGGTTCCCTTGAAATAGTTGTAACATATATTTTATTGTAAAAGCAACAGGATGTAGGAGGTAGTGATGGTGGTACTGGCGTGGCAGAACTGCTACGGCGACTCAAAACAGCAACAACAACAACAACAACAACAACCACAACAACAGGAACAACATTATCGCCTTAGCGGCATCGACCCTAACGGCTTCCTGCACAAAGTTCAAAGAAGAAGACTAATAATAATAATAATAATAACCGCAACGAACGGAAAGTAAAGAGCGCATCAGTAATTACGAAATACAGCAACAGCTGCAACAACACCGGTAGTTCTACCCTATTTCTATATATACGTTGCAGGGCGAAGACAAGAGCTTGACGAAAAGTAGAAAAAGATGAGCGTCAATATAGGTCCGAGAGTGCTCTATCTATTGGGTCTAAATTTTTTTTTTTCGAATTTTATAATGATTCTTTACTGACAAAACCGAAAAAAAAAATGTGTTGCTCCTATAGAAATGATAATTACTATTGTTGTTGCGGCTGCTCTTGTTGTTATTGTTGTTGTTGACGATCGACTGACGATAACCATTTTCTCAATGATGAGAGCGACAATCATACTGGCTTACTTCGAGCCATCTCGAAGATAGTACCTTGTAGTGGGCGGCATAAAATTATCTAGGTACGTGATCGAGAGACCGAAAGTCGTGATTTAGCGATGCTGGCTCGCTCTCAGACTGATCACAGGTGCTGAACTAGGTAGTCTGTCTGTGGTGCACTGAAGTATTACTTCAAATATCCCGGTCATGTAGGTGAGGGAGGGGGTCACCAGGTTTTTAGTGGGTTTGAGAGTCCCATGCTACCCACACACACAAATGATGTGCGTTATGCATTTTTGTTCCTGGCCCCTGTAAAAAAAAATAGTCTGTCTGTAATGGTAGTGAATATTTTTTTGGGTATTAATGAAAGCAAAACCAAATCAAAGAGCACAAGCAGACCGTAGAGAGATGTATGCATACGTATCATACGACATACAATAACCATAGGATTCATTGCTGTGGGGGGGGGGGGAGGGGTGTATGGTTCGTGGTTATGATTCCTCTGTTATTATGGGGTGCGCTCGTTGTTGTTGTTGTTGATGATATGTCTGTCTCAGGTATCGGTTTGTTGGCCAGGTAGCGAATTTACGCTTTGTCGTCTGTGTCGTTTATCTGTCTGATTGGCTGACGGTCTGTCTGTCTGTAAGATGATGATAATAATGAAAATGATAATGGTTGTGGTCATTGTAGTAGTAATGTTTCTCGTGGCTCGCATGGTATTGCTATCTTCGACGTTGTTGTTGCCCTCCACCAGCATCGGCGTCGTCTGCACCGCTTATTCCTCCGCTGTCGTCGTAGTCGGAGTGTTGTTATTATTGTTGTTGTTGTCGTGGTTGTTGTTGTTGTTGTCGTCGTCGTCGTGGTTGTTGTTGTTGTCGTCGTCGTCGTGGTTTTGGTTGTTGGTTTCGTCGTTTTGGTTGTTGTAGACAGAGCTAAAAAAGAGCTAATAGGCAGCACCAGCAGTAGAGGAGGAGCTCTACAGGAGGAGCTGGTGGCGGCGTGGTCTAGGGGACTGCTAGTGCGCTAGTCATGGTTGTCATCTACCACCGGGGTGTCGCCGGTTCGATCCCTGCTGTTGTTGATCGAATTTTCTTTGAGCGATGCTCATTGAGAATAGATGATTAACCATACTGCTGAGTGTCAGCGGCCATGCTGCCACAATGACTGTTAGGGAAACACCCTAGATATCTTAACATGTCCGGCCCTCGGTGCACTGAAGATATACTACCTCAGGTTAAGTTCCAAGCCCGTAGGGGACGGAGGATAGTCTAGAATTAAAAACAACCTCCTTAAAAAATGTTTTTAATTCTAGAGGAGCAGGAGCTGGAGTCGCTCATATGTTTGCGCGATACCAGCCGCGTCATCGTCGTCGTCGTCGTGGTTTCTCAGACCGTCATGCCGTCGTGCTGCTGCTGCTGCTGCTGCTGCTGCTGGTGCTGATGCTGTCGTTGCAGACGCTGATGACGACGACGACGACGATAATGTTGACGTTGTTTATTGGTCTTCGTTGTACTTAGTGAGGCGGCGGCGGCAGCAGCAGCAGCAGCGACGACGGCAGACGCTGTTGCTCATCTTGCCACTGCCGCCGTTGTTTTTGTTGTTGTTGTTGCTGTTGTTGTTGTTGCTGTTCCCGCTGTTGCTGCTCCCGCTGTTGCTGCTGCTGCCGGGTCTGTTGCTGGTGGAGAAGATGGATGTTGTTGCTGGTGGTGCCAATGCTGTGGTCGCTGGCGCCCCTGGCGCTGCTGCCGCTGTGGTCGTCAAAGAGGGAAAAGAAGGGCAAGGAGGAGGAGGAGGAGGAGGAGGGGAAAGAGGAGGAGAAGAAGCCGAAGCAAGAAGAAGACCAAGAACAGGAGGAGAAAGAGGACGAGGGGAAGAGAGAAGGTCGACGAGTCAATAGACAACGCGGCCGGCCGCCCTTGCTGCTGGCGCTGGCGCTGCCGTCGTCGTTGACGACGACGTCATCGCCGTAATCGCCACCAAGACCAAGCTGCTGCTGCTGCTGCTGTCGCTGCGAGCGGCGCTCAGCGTCCGCCGTGAGCGAGGAGATTCTCTAGCAGCAGCAGCGCCAGCATCAAGACTACCATCAACTTGTTGTTATTGCTGTTCTACAACTACCACTACGTCCATCAACCAACCATGATCGCCGACCATCACTACCATCAACACCATCATCATTAGCCGAAAGCAGCAACAGCACCGCCACCAACTAACTCAGATCATCATCATCATCAGTATCAGCATCATCATCATCTCCACCACTAGAAACAGCAGTAGCCAGCAGCAGCAGCAGAAGCAGCAGCATCGCAGCGTCTTAGCTGTTTCTGTCTGTCTGTCTGTCTATCATCATCCATCTGCATATCAATCTGTCTGTCTGTCGTTCCGTCTCTCTTTGGTCGGTCGGTTGGCCATCGCCATCGCCATCATCGTTGGTTGTTGTTGTTGTTGGTTTGACGGTGGTAGTCCTATTTGGCTAAGGGAGTGGGCGACCCATACATACACACACACACACACACACACACAGCCAGTCACACAGAGTCAGACGGCCAGGCAGGCAGGCAAAGAAAGAAAGGAGCCCCTCAGCAACAGCGGCATCACCACCAACATCACCACCACCACCACCACCAGCCGAACCACCACCATCACCACCAGAAGCCAAGCAGAACCAGCAACAGCAGCAACCAACCCAACAGCCATCGTCGCCGTCGTCGTAGTCGTTCAAGCATCGTAGTCGCGACCGCTCGACTATCTCCACCACCATTTCCACCTCCACCACCATCACCAACATCTTCACCATTACAACCTTCTCCCCCAGCTGCAGCAGCACCATCGCCGTCAGCACAGCCAGCAACACCAGCCGTAGCCACAGCGGCAGCCACCACGACAAGAGAGAGGGAGACGGTATTTGCTGCTGCTGCTGCTGCAGTACCAGCAGGCACCAGAAGTACCACATACAGACAGACAGACAGACAGCCAGGGAGACAGAGAGACAGATAGACAGAGAGATCACTTACAGAGCGACGACGACGGTTTGCCTGCCGGCGACAGCTAGAATCGCATCCCCTCACTCACTAACTCACTCACGCACTCGCCCGCCCGCCCGCCCGCTCGGTCATTGGCTGGTTGGTTGGTAGTCTAGTTGGCTGAATGAAAATAGATAGATGGCCGTCGTCTATACGCCTAATGCCTGTTACTACTGCTGCTGTTGCTGTTGCTGTCTGCCTGCTTAACTGGCTTGACTCGGCTGACTTGACGACGAGACACACGACTACTGGCTACGACAACGACGACGACTAACTAACTGATTTAACTTGTTGTTGTTGGTCGTGTGTCTGGCGACGGTCGACTCACTCACTCGCCGCCAAAGCGCATTCGCATTGTTGGATTGTTTGTTGACGGTCGTGTTCGGCCGCCGTTGTTTCGGTTCGGTTCAGTTCAGTTCAGTTTGGATCGGAACGCAGCAGTTCAGTGCTGTGGTATAGAGTAGTTGTTAGTGATTGTTAGCTGCTGGTAGGATGTTGTTCTGTCGGCGCGACAGCCAACAAGTGTGGACGACAATGATGACGACGACAACGACAGCAACAACAAGACTTTTTTGCTGAACCTGTCGTCTGCCCTCTATCTAGTAGTAGGAGCGATAGATAGATATCCATAATACTACTCTCTTCTACCGTCTGGATACAGTGGGTAGTACTTGTGGGGTTCAAAGCCCTTTTCGCCACTACCACCACCGACAACTCTGGCTAACTTGTGTGTGGATAGGTGTGCCTACTTGTACGGGTGTCCTACAAGCAACAACTACAACAACAAAATCATTAACAACAAAGTCAAAGTTGGTGAAAACCACATTAATAGCAACAACGACGACACCAGCTAAATCAAAAGCATTAGCATCGGCGGCCCTCAACGACGTCATCGCATTAGCGTCATCATCACCATCATCATACATACATACATATCATCATAGACTTCTGTCTCGACTCGGCCTTGTGCCAGCCCCCCCCCTCAGTAGCAGTTTTGGCAATCTCTTCTCCTTCTCGCATCTCTCTTCGCTCGCCTATTTCATCTAGTCGCTCGGATCTCCCTGCGTTCCGAGTGGCGACGTTTTTGCTTTTCCGCTGCTGCCGATGCTACACCTACTACTCACTATTACTACGACTACTCTTGCTGGTGGTAGCGCTGAGCGGACCGGTTCTATTCGTATAGGATTGCTGCCTGCAAACAACGCCTTTAAAGACCAGCTGCTACAGCTGTAACATACACTGAGAGTTCAAGATATATATAAAGGAAGGAAGAGCGAGAGAGAGATAGAGGGAGAAAGAGAGAGCGTGAAAGAAACGGAGCAGTTTATATGATTGTTGCTACTGCTGTTGTTTCTGTAGCAGCGGTGTTACAGCGGACATTGCCGTCTGTTCCTCGAACATCTCTCATTGGTGCTACATTACGCGTACTGTGTGGTAGATGTGGTAATACAACAACAACAACAACAACAACAACAACGACGACAACGACAACGGCGTGTATCCATCCATTCATACGTGTGCATAGCAGGATCGTAGCAGCGGTAGAAAGAAGTTAGTGGTCATTGGACGTGGTCACTCGAAGGAAGGCAGAGCGTGGTCCTAACGTTCTCGAACTGTCCGTCATCACACAGCAGGTGTTGTTGTTGCTGTCATTACTGGCAAAAAAATCTATGGAATAGTAGTACGCCGTTGTTATCGACGACTTATTTGAACGTCATCACACATACCAACAGAAAAAGCATCACCATCACCATTATCGTCATCAGAAGCAGAATCACCATCACCATTATCGTCATCAGAACCAGAATCACCGTCATCATTTTCAACTTCACAAACAACCATCCCCACATCCCTCATCCTCAATCAATCGTTGGGTGGGTGGGTTGTCACGCTCTTTGTCACGATCGTCGTCGTTGGGTCGTTGGACGCGTGGGTCGTCCGTCATACAGTCAGTCATACAGCAGTTGAGTCGTATCGTGGCGTCACGCCAATCACAGTTTTCTCGTCGGATTTGCCCACAAAATCGTCGTCATCGTCGTTGAGGTGGTGCGTATGCGCTGCTCTTGATTCGTAGCTGCAACTGTTTCTGTTGTGTCGCCTTCGACTTCTCCTCGTTGATCTTCTTTTTCATCATCACCATTTTGTTTTGGTTTGTTGTGCCTGGTGTGGTGTGGTAGAGTAGTAGTAGCGTATTGGTGTGTAGTTGTATAAGATTCTTGTTGACTCGATAATCTTGCTGCTGCCGTTCGCTGCCAAAACGAAGAGACGCCGACGGGCCAACGGACGTACGAAAGGTCGTAGGGACGACCACGCTTCGCTCCTCTCACAGACACTCCAACAATCGTCGACATATCGTCGGCATCATCAGCAGCAATAGCAGAAGTAAGAAAAGGAATAAGAAGAAGCAGAACAACAAGAATAAGAAGGTCTTGCAAGATCTCCGAGTCCTGGAGTGAGTTTGATCACAGAGGACAGAAGAACAGACGCGAAACGGCTACCCACTTCCAACTGGTCGTGCTTCTCCAGCTAGCTGCTCGAGCTGCTCCTGTTGATTCGGGAGCTGGGATTAAAGGTGAATAATATTAGTGTGGCGCGTGTTGTTTTGTTGTACGGGTCTACGTCGTCGTTTGCTGGTCCGAGTACTGCGATAGCAGATAGATAGATAGATAGATATATAGATATCTACTAGCGACTTTACTAGCGCGGTATCAGCGCGGTATCTATAATCGATATATGCTCGTCGTCGTCGGCGGCAAGTGTTTGAGTGTGTGCGTGTGAGCCTGTGTCTGGGTCTACGTTGTGCGTGATCAAGCGTTTCATGATCTGTGCTGTGTTCGTGTCTCTCCAGTATGAGCGGTAGAACGGTGTGGTGAGAACGTCTTGTCAACCCCTTGACCAACTCGAGACCAACTACCTCATCATCCGCATACTCAACGTCGGCCTCTCACTCGTATTCTTAGTATCATCGTTATTTTCAACATCATCGCCATAATCATCACCATAACCATTAGCATCGTCATCATTCATATTGACGCGGCCGCCGACTTCCTTCTTCAGTGTCTTCAGTGCTGAGTGTACTTCAAGTGCACTTCGAAACCTCGCGGCAACAGCATCAACAGCATCAGCTGGTCACCAGCTGGAGTGCGTGCAGGCGGGCTGAATCCGTCAGCTGGTGCATCGAGTGCAAACTTCGGCGGCGCCATCCTCAGACCTCAGTCAGCTGGCCAGCTACTCTTGTTGTTGAGCAGGTCGTGCGCCAATATCGTTCGCGTAGCCACATTACCGCTATTGTGTGCTTGTCGGTGCTCGGAGGCGATTTTCGTGTATTGTATTCCTCCTGTATTGTTGTCGTCGTCGTCGGCGAAGGAGAAGCAAAGCAAAAGCGAACCTGGTGCGAGAACCGGTCGCGAGCCATCCATCCCCTGCAGGCAGCAGAGAACACCGATTACACCGACCCTCTCGCTTTCCATTCGCCGCGTATTGTCGCACGCGAGAGAGAGAGAGATATTTCGCTGCTTCAGAGTGCACCGAAGTGACTAGAGGTTTCTCGCGCCGCTACCTACATACATACATACGCACCTCGCGCCGCTACCTACATACATACATACGCACCTCGCGCCGCTACCTACATACATACATACGCACAGGAACCAACAACGCTCTCAATTAAGGATTACCCTCGCAGTCGATGTCGTCAGTGCTGAAAAAAACCTGTCCGTCGAACCCTCGACTCACGATCGAGCGAAAGCTTCAATGATTTGCTGGTGTAACAGCGACGCTCGAAACGCAGGCTTTGATTTCAGTATTTGATTACGGCCGCGTTTGTCGTCGTCGTTGTTGTTGTTTGTGTGCCGTAAAGCGACGGAGTGTAAGAACTCCAAACCACGTGCTCCGGTAATGGGCGAGAGCTCACTGCTTCTCATTGACGGATATAACAATATCAGCAGCAGCAGCGGCGGCAGCGTCAGCGGCAACAACAACAACAACAATTACGCCATAAATGCTCTGAACCATGCGACCAACCAGCATTTCCTGAACCAAGCACAGTATCTAAGCTTGCTAGGACAAGCTGGTCTACAGTTTGCTGCTTCTGCCGCAGCGAACAACAACAACAATAACGTTGCTAGCAATAACTATCATCATCATAGTAACAACAAGAACAACGGCAGATACGGCAACAACAACAACTCTCAGCAACAAAGAAACCACCGACAAAAAGGTGGCGGCTACAGTGGTGGTGCGGCTTCTCAGCAACAACAGCAGCAGAGATTCGACAACAACATACTGAGCACAATGCACGGCGCTCAGATTCTTCAACAACAGACGCAGCTAGCTATGCAGCAGGCTCTCAACAACAATAACAACAACAATCTCAGTACAAACAACAACAACAATAACAACAACAACAGTATGCGAAGTGCAAGCGGAATGCATCACGGTGTGCCGCCCAATACGGTCAGCATAGCGGACTACCTCGCTCAGCTGATCAAGGATCGAAAACAGCTGGCGGCTTTTCCCAACGTGTTTCTACACGTGGAGCGGATTCTCGACGAAGGTAAGTGACGATGACTGAATGAAGAACCGGCCAATGAGCCAAATTATTATTATTATTATTTTTATTAGTCAGACTGACTGGCAGACTGCGTAACGAAACAAGTGGGTTTGTGTTATATAGTACGATGTAGTATAATGCTATACACTTCCAGTGTGTTGGTAGAGCGTGTTTGAAGCGAGGCGAACACCTACCTCACCAGCGGAGGGTTATTCTATTGTACAAAAGCTCTGCGCAGCATTTGCGGACGCTGGCTGCGGTTAGCTTGTTACTACTGCTACAAGTCTATGTTAAGTTGACCAGGGTTATGGATATAAAGACACTTCATTGAGCAGATACTAATATTGATAGAGAGAGAGAGGGCGAGATAGAGAGAGAGAGAGAGGGCGAGATTGGAGAGATGATCAGGTTATAAGTTGTGACTATTCATTTCTCATCATCACAAACTGCTTGAGTCTGACTGGCCAGTAACAGTAATATTGTAATAATAACGGCCATTACAAAGTAAGAATTTAGAATTATCACTTAAATTACACCATTGAAACACGGCACAGTGTGGTGTGCACGTTGCCGTATATGTATGTATACGTCTCTCTCTTATCTCCCAAGACACACCGGAGTCGCAGCGCGACAAGGCAGTGAAAGCTATGAAGGGCACAGCTGCCCAGTATGCGTGGGTGCAGGTCTAGCGCACCCACGCCCATACATATAAAGGATTATAGTGGCACTCCGGCAAGGTTTAAAGGAAAAACAAACTAGAGCATTTAGCAGAACGGCTCAATATAGTTAGACAGCAGCACTGAACGTGTATATATATATATATATATATATATATATATATATATATACACGTATATATATTGTGTTGGCATAGCTGACAATTATGTTTTAGTAAACGTGTCCACCTTTTAGAACACTGGTGCGCTCCATTCCGTAGACGATCCTAAAGTTGAGACCGCGTTGTCCCGCTGGACGTCAATGGATGGACGTCTCTGGCGTAAACATTGTGCGGCTTTCTTGTTTCCCGCAGTTATCTTCGCCAAACGTTCGCCCAACTTAGTAAATGGTGTTGGGTGAGAAAAAAGTGAGGGGGCTCGGCGGCCCCAATGTTTCGAACGCACTCACTGGGTTAAGGTTATGGGCCCTGGTCATTTCGGCGTATTTGTTCGTCTCATTGTGTTCGACTGAGGTGAGCAGCTCTAAGTGCACCGAATCTGGCCATTGAGGGAGAAAGTGAGTCGGTTGGGCAGGCATCTTCCCAGACAAGGTCTCGGCCCCGTTTGAAAGGGATGAACGTCATCCCATCGGGACGCCTGCCGTTGTTCCTGGTTAGTCCACTAGGTTCCGACGTGCTTGGTTACCATGCCGTCCTTAGAGCCCGGGCTAGCGCGTCGTTAATAGCCGCGTGGCGAAGTCCACTGAGGCCTTCACTGACGACGCGTCGTGATAGTGCATAGAGAGCCCTAATGCCTTCCGGCCGCCTGCATTGACATGTGTGAGGGTGACCGAACGGCGTACTGTATCTGAGGTCAACACACATTCTTGTAGTGGAATCATCCACTACTACAAGGTTCTTAATGATGGACTGGATCGGGCGTGCAGGCTATCGCATTGTATGTTTTTCAGAGGTTGCCCTGACCCGAGCTCTAGTAGAAGAGAGTCATCAGAGTTGGCTTGATCAATAAGTAAACGAGCACGTATATCGGTTAGCAGGGACGATTATTCACTCCGCGATGTATTCTGTCTCTTGATGAAGTTCCGGTAACCTCAACCAAATTGCCAAGTGAGTTGATATCGCACGGAGGTGCGATTCGACCTGACCGGCTTCGTGGAGGAAATCGCAGACCTTTTTTGTGAGGTTTCAGGAATGGCTGATGGACATACATCACGACGATGAGTAATTAGCATGACCACACGTGTCTGTACTCACAAGCCCACTAAACCCGTAGTCTTCCCCACCACACCGGGCTTGATGTTGTCTTGGCACACCGAGCCTGGTGCGGTGGTAGACCTGCAGGAAACCTGATCTGTGGCAGCAATCACCGCAGGAAATGGCGGGACCTATTGCCGGGTCTGGTAAGCAAAGCCTGCCTTGCCTGTCCACCCTATTTCTTACAGCGCGGCGGACACAAATTAAAATAGTGGCCAAAATGTCAAAAATTGCATCCGAGAACATTTCTCGGTGTCATTTTGTTCTATGCGTACAATGTTTTGTGTGCATATATGCTTGCCATGCTTATGTCGTAAGGCAAATATGTATTATTGTACATATTGTGCATGAGCTTTGCTGTATTTGTATACAAGTATTTATTGTTGTTATGTGGTATTGTCGCGCGTTTATGTGTTGCGAGTTGCGATGTAGATGTTGCTAGTAGTATTTCTTGGTGATGTTGAAATTGGAGGTTACGTCACAGCATGAAGAAAAAAGGAGACATTTATATGCTTCATTCACGTTCGACAGCTGTTCATGTTCAGTTTGCTTGGCCAACGCCAGTAGCGTTCAGTAGTGCCACAGCGCAGTTTAAGCGCGGGCTTTTTGCTGCAGTTATCGTTGCTGTTTGCCGTTGTGGATCGATTACGTCGTTCGGTATTGAAACTCGACTCGTTGTTCCGACCAATGATGATTAGCCGTCACTACTGTCAATCATTATGGGTGCGCATCGCGAGCCGTTCGGAACTCTCCTCCCAGCATATATATATATACATTTTATTAGCTGAATATTGGTATACGTTTGCGTGTGTGGGGGCAAAAAGGCAGCTAATATGTAGGCTTGGCCTACATGTTAGTTGTCTTTTTGCCGCGGCGCGCATAATAATAACAATAATAATAATATAATAATAAATAAATGTCCTCTGTCTATAATTCCTCCTGGACGAACTCCGAAGTAATAATCATTTTTGCCTTATTCAGAAAAGCTGCGTACAGGTTGAGGCGGAGTTGCACACTGGTTAAAATGAAGCAGTATGTTTATGACACCAAACATGTGCGTTACCATTCATATTACATCATTATCGTCATCATCGTTATTATTATTAACATTTCCGTCGTCACATGACGAATGCTGCTTTCCGACGAAGATTTGCCTTTTTTGTATGTGTATTTGCATACACACATATATATATATATATATATATATATATATATATACAATCTCCTAAAAAAGTTAGCAAGGGCGCTAAGGACGATATGCCCTCCGCTTGTATAATTTTTCATCTCCTCCTACATGGCGGCGTTTGCCTCATCTTAGTAATTTTGACGGGTGTGGTCGTTGTCTGTCAGCCGTCGGCTGTATGCATGCATATATATATATATATATAGATAGATAGATATATGCGAGTTCTCCTTGAATTCAGCTAACCACAACAGCAGCAGCACCGCGAGCGGTAGAAGCAGCGACAGCGTGACGTGACTTCAAAGGACGCAGATAGATTTCTTCACAGCAGATAGCCGATTGCCTTCTGCAGCAGTAGCAGCAGCAACAACAACAGCAGCAGCAGCGATTTCGGACTTTGGCAAAATGAATGAATGAATGCATGGTTGAACTGGTGTCGGCTGGTAGCGCATTTTCGGGTGATTCCGTAAAGCTTAGAAACTGCGTCCGAACTGCCGAACTAGCGATGACGTTAGTAATGTGGTACTCGATTATTTCTAGTCGTACTAGTTGTTGTTGTCGTCGCCGTCGTCGTCGCCGCATCGCCGCCATAGTTACTAATCGAACGCCGACGACAACGACGATTTGGCCATTCTAGTCACGGCGCGTAATGAAGACGCACGGGCTTCAAGGGCGGCGGGCTGGCTTAGGCCGCCATCAAAATCGGAGACGATTGGGCGAAGTTGGGTGCGAACGGCGCCTTCAGCTGGCATCCGAGAAATACGAGGCGGCCTATGCTTCTGACAGGCCGGCCGACCAACCGACCGCGACGGAATAGGCTGACGGAGTACTTCAATTAGCACTAAACGAAGGAATGGCTATTGAAATCAAGCCGGCCAACCCTTCGACCGATCGAGCCGAAAGCTGGGCGTAACAATTGACAATTGCCTTTGACCAGCACCGAGCACATAGATAAGGCGACTGGCGGTAAGGCGGAAAAGATCGCCAACAGCTTGGTCGGGGGGGGGGGGCTTGGGGGCTGCCAAGGACACGTGGAGTGACAGAAGGCAAGGTGAAGACCACTCTTCGCCTCAGTGCCAGGCAGAGTGTACCGTGCTGCTATACGCCGCATCTACGTGGGGTAGTGGGGTAGTGGGGCGAGTGCAATGAAGCCGGAGAGAGCGAGAGAGAGAGATAGAGTAACCGAAAAAAAGCCTCTGAAAGGAGCAGACGCAAAATCGCCAACGCCTCTCTCGTACGCGGTCGAGACGACGATGGCTATCGACTATCCTGATGACTAGTCTTATACCGTGGCCCACATGTATTGAGGAGGTGGGTGCGCAGAAAGCACGAACGGGTGCGCAGAAGCTCGGAAGCAGCTCCTCAAAGAGGAGGACGTGCAAGAAGAGCAGGACGTCGAGAGACAGACGTGCGGGGCAGGAACGTGGTCATCACAGCACAAGAACACGGGTGCTGCTGTTGTCTGGGATGGGCAAAGCCCCGGATTCGAAATATTTCATGTACAGTTAATACTATACGATATATATATATATATATATATATATATATATATATATTTGTATATTTATTTTTTTTATATTGTTTATATATATATATATCAATTAAGAAAGTTGTAGCGAATAGGAGTTTCTGTATGGCTGGCTGCGAATTGCGAGTTGCCTGTTCGCGCAGGCGTTCCTGCACGAGCTGTCTGTTTGTGTGTGGCAGCAGTTCGCAAATAGACAACAGACACTCACTCAATCGCCGGGTCACCTCATGCAGCCGGCGAGTCAAGCAGTAGTTAGTTACCGGGCAAAGGTTAGCAAGGGCATCGTGGCCGGGCGAAGCAGCCAAGACAAAGAGAGAGAGAGAGCGCGCGCGGATGTTCTATCATCCAGATAGGTAAAGAGAGAGACAGAGAGGCAGCATAACACCACCATCATTCAGACCACCACCCTTGTCGGCGCCCAAACGCCGCACTCATACCTAGACAGAGAGACATGCTAGAAATGGTCCAAGCGGATACACATCTACATCGAGATGAAGAAGACTTTGTCAACAATCAAGCATTGTAGTGGTCGTCACGGTCAATGAGGTTCTCTCGTGAATACAGACGTCAAGAGTATACAAGTCCCTTATACTCCGTGTAAACGTGTCTACTGCCCCCCCCCCCCCCGGCCACCCCCGATTCAAGAAGAACACTACCTGAAGGCACAACAAAGCACTACCGGTAGAGGTTCTGTATCTATACTAACTTGTCCAATTAACTGTCCATGTCACGTGGATGTGCAGATTATTTCATATGCACATCCACATTCTCCTGTGCACTATGCGCTATTTTATATATATATATATATATATATTTTATATATATATATATATATATATATATATATATATATATATATATATATATATATATATATATATATATATATATATATATCTAATAGAGCATAGTGCACGGGCACTTAATCGTAAGTCATCTAAATCGAATGCCGTATGACGAATGAATAAATGAATTAATGGATGAACGAAGCAATAAATCTATGAATGAATATCATAGTATAATGGATAATACACTGTCGATAGCACATACACGTGTGGAAAGGAGATGGAACGAGAACACGAAGAAGGCGACCGACAAAACGAGACACGGACACATCTTTCATTCAGGTAGCTTGGCGGTTATAATGGTTCTAACGGAAGCTGCTGCTGCTGCTGCTACTGCATCTGCTGTTTCGGGTGATTATTTTGCCTGCCTGGCGGCCTGCGGGCCTGATCGACTGTGTGTTCCTTTCCTTCCTTGCAGGCAGACAGACAGGCAGGTAGATAGGTAGTTCGTCGTGTTGACTGTCGCCTCTATGCGACTCTTCTCGATCGGTCTTCTTCTCTCGTTCTCGCGTCGGCCTTTTTTTTCCATCTCTCGTTGTGATCACGGCGCGACTTTCCACCTCCAGTTCGTCGGGGTCGGTCGTCGGTACCGGTCTTCTCTTATACAACGAACGGCAAGAGGGGGTTTTGGCTAGGCGCTCTGGCTGGGGGAATTGGGCAGCCGCAGCTGCAGCAGCAGCAGCAGCAAGCATCATCAGACAGGGTTGCTGGGCCTGCTCGCTTTATCGCTCCCAGCATACGAGCGTAGAAGAGGCTGGGCTGGTCTGGGTTGACCATTTTTCTTGCTAGGCCTCAGCATCTCTCTCATGCAGCCCTGCCAGTGCTGCTGCTGCTGCTGTTGCTGTTGTTGTTGTTGTTGTTGTTGTTGATGTTGTTGTTATTGCTGTTGTTGTTGTTGCTGCTGCTGTTGTTGTTGTTGTCGTTGTCGCCGTCGTCCCGTCGAACATCCGAAGACATTCGGATGACGGTGTCATGAGTAGCTGCCAGGTAGCTAGTTTCTTCTGCCATCGGTGTTCGACACCAGTCAGTCTCCGGCGGTCCAACACAGCATGACCGTGCACAGAGTGTGCCTGCTCTGTGTGGAGGAGGAGAAGAAGCACTTTGTCCTGTGTTCCCGGCGAACGGCAGCGTCATGGCGGCGGTATGGTTTCTTCTCCCGGTAGTTCTACTACTGTGTTTGTCGTAGTTCAGTCGTAGAATGCTCGTAGTGACGTGCCCGCTGTTGTTGCTGTTGTTGTTGTTGCTGCTGCTGTTGTTGTTACTGTTGTTGCTGTTGCTGTTGTTGTTATTACTACTTTTGCTACTGCGTCCTTTCTGTTGCCTGCTACTGCAACCACATCGACCACCACAGTAGCCTGGCTGCCAGATCCTGTGGCTCCTACCAGACTTTCCAGAAGCTGTGGTGAAAGATAAACAACGACCAGTCTAAAGGGAGCCCACCGCAGCCAATGGAACAGTGACAACGAATTGCTACGACTACTAGGGGCGAGGCCAAAGTAGACGAGACGTTACCTCCTTGTACTTACTTGTTTGTTGCGAAGTTATGCATGTTATCGAAGAATGCACATGAGGGATTGACATCACTGCCCACCCCACCCAGCCCCCCCCCTACATGAGTCGTCAAAGGAGGCATAATGTTATGTTGCTTGTCGTCGTCGTCGTTGTCATCGTCTGTTGTTGCCTACCGACGCATTGATGACACCGCCGTGTATTGCTGCGCCGGCCATTGCCAAACGACCGTCATGAAAGGATGATGACTCAAGGAAGGGCAGAAGAACCTCGATGCGTGGTGGTGGTGGTGGTGCATGCTGCTTAAGACGAGAGCTTTGACGAAAAACATGGTATATCTTAAATACCTCGTAAAAGCGTTCGATTAGGAAATTAAGGATCACTGAGCTTTGTTAGATTTTAAGCAGAGACACTTTCTCTCTCTCTCTCTCTCTGTATATATCTATATATATATATATATATATATATATACATTTTTTGTCACTCTGTTGGGTAAACATTGGGAAAACGAATCACTCCTTAACTGACTGAACAGTGCTTGGTGAGAAATAGCAAAGTACGAGGGGACCACTCTGAATGCGATATGCCTTGTGTTGCTGCGTCATACGGCGTCGGGTTAAAGAACGTGAAAGACAACAATAAAAAAACAAAAAAAACTGAAGAGCGAAAAAACGAACGGAAAACAACAACAACAACAACAACCAACCAATCGAGATCATGAGGCATGAGACAAGTTAAATCAACGCTTGGTATGTCTGTCTGTATGACAATAGTGAACAGACACAGCCGATAGATAGACAAAGCACCAGGCAGGCTAGTCAACGAATCATTCGATGCGCGCGCCAATGAGGGTCAGCTGTCGCTTTTATTTACGAGTAATTTGTTTATTGCTGCTATTGTTTTATGTTGTTGTGGTTGTTATTGTTGTTGTGGTACGAGCAAACGCGCGAGCTTGTACGCAATTTGTTATTCGTATCAATATCATCATCATCATCATGGTCGTCGTGGTACACCATCGTCATCGTATCCACCATCTCTATTAGCTCATGATGGATGAGGCATCATCACTTGACACGACACGTTGTTGGCGCTACTGGTGAGGTGCGATATGGCAGCCACCCCTCAGCTAAGTGAACTATCGGTCCTCATCTTCCCTATTTCGCTTCCCTGTGTCTACCCACTTCATTTTGACCAAAACAAACAAACAACCAAGCGTTGCACTTCGACCGACGACCAGTAATTCGTGAGTCGTGACTTCATTTGCGAGGTTCAGTTGTGACTGGCGAGCAAGCGAGAGACGGGTGGACAGAGAGTTGAGATTCCGATGGACAGAGTCAACCCAGACCGATTCTCAAGCTAGCTCGAAGCTAGAGAAAGCAGCTATAGACAGCAAGAAAAATCAATACAACGTGAGGCAACAGCGACTATGAGCGGTAGAGGGAGATACAGACCCAGGGCGCGAACTAGAGGTGCCCAGTTCCTGGTTGTTGTTGCCGTTGTCGCTGTTGTTGTTGTTTTGGTCGCTGTTGTTGTTGCTGTTGTTGTTGTGTCAACCCATTCGTTTATAGTTCGCTCTCATCAGACCGCTTAGGACCGGCTGGACGTCGAAACAGCTTCAGGCGGAAGCTAAGAGGGAAACCCATTTCTTTTTCGAGGCCCTTTCCTGTTCGGTCTTTTATCATCTTGTTTCTGGTAAGACTAACCTCGCCACGAGCCTAATCACTTGCAGTTCTCAGGAGTAGGTCGAGCGTCTTAGGCCATGTAAGTATTTAACTACGGTACTCTACGATACTCCACACACAGATTATACATTTGTAGATAATCTCTGTGTGTATATGTAATATTAAAGTGTTATAGCGGAATAGGAAACTAAAGTTGAACAAGTCCGATAAGCTGTTGGAGACCTGGACAGCAAATGCGCCTGCTGCCCTGTCTCGCCTTTGCGAAGAGAGAACTGCACTCAATATGTGTGAAATGAATGTGATGATGAAAAAATCTGATATCTTTGCCACGACTGCCGCGACCTTCACCCACCGTAACTACCACAGTCATTTTTCGACTAGTTTTATACACATGTACAGTCGGTCAGCCATTTGACAGTTCGCATAATACCGCCCTTTACGTCTCTGTCGCTCCACTTTTGTTTGCCTCGTATCGAGCTGTTATAATCAACAAACGAAAAAACGCGAATTGAAACTTTGGGATCAAATTGTAACTGGCTGTTCCATGGCCGTTGTGGCGGAGACCTCGCTTCCACCAGTAAACTGGTAACGAAGCTCCAGCAAGCTGACAACGCTTAACGAAGCGAAGCACTTTCAGCGACGCTCGCTCAGCAGTATTGCGGAGCAGTTACAGACCATTCCAACAGTGTCTCCATGCGATAGTGTAAAAACAAAAATCGTCTGAAACGACATGCAGTCATTTATTTTTTATTTTTCTTGGCGTTGCATTGATAGCAATATATATATATATATATACATATATATGTATATATATATATATATATATATACATATATATGTATATATATATATATATATATATATATATATATATATATATATATACATATATATGTATATACTGTAAAGTGGGTGGCAGCGTTGCAGGTAGCTGAAACTACAACACGTCACCTTGCTTCAATCCGTGGCTTTCTTCAATCACCGAATAAGTGTCACCTGTCTCTGTCGAAAATCATTGATGGCAGGGCAGCATATGGCGGCGTGAGGAGATGGATTGCAAAACACGAAAACATGTGAATCAATCACCGCACCGCCGTATGGCTCAATGGCTCAATTCAGCCGCCGATACGGCTGTTTGCAAGATTTGAACGAGGTGCTCGGTCGAGCGGTAGGAGCGAGCGGTCCATCAGTATCTGCCACTAACGGCAACAGATACAACAACAACAGCAACAACAACCAGAACAGCGGCAACAAAGCAACAACAACAACAACAACAACCGCAACAGCAACCGCAACCGTCTCGTCATGCTGCGAGGTCCATCGCGAGGTGGCCGAAAGTGTGCTGCGGGGAACCTTGTTGCTGTGTCGGGGGTGCGACCCTTGGGGGTGCGTTTCGTACTGCGCAAATAGCAACGAGCGGAAGAGGAGCGGTTTGACGCTGACGATGAGATTGGCTACATGTACCAGTACAATGTAGCCGAGCTACCGGGATCTGTGATTTACCAGAAAAGGAGAACCACGAATAAGAAGAAGAATGAAGAAGACATTGCCGATGTCTAAAACCGGCCAGTTAGACAGACAGACAGGTAGAGAGTGTCAGGAGTTCAGATAGGGAGAGCCGGGGGGGGGAGAAGTGTTTATTTCTTGGATGGGCCGTCAAAAGCGGCCGATTTTGATCGAACGTCTTTACTGCCGTCGTCTTCTATGACATGTTCGATTCGTTTGTTCGATTGATACATGGAAGACGGCAACAAGAACGACTTCGATAAGGATGAGAGACGATGAGGGTGATGATCATGACGATGATGACGCCAATGGTGACAGTGCTGCTACATTGTAAGAGGAAGAGGATCACTTTGAACTATTGGCTATCTGAAGGAAAACAGCGGCCTGAGAATATAAAAAGCGCGCGCGACAGAGAGATACTGGAGAATGATTTTGCTCCCCCCCCCATAGAGCGTACCGCGTGCAGAACTGATGACGAGAATACGGTGTTGTTGTCGTTGTTGTTCTTGTTGGTATTTTCGTCGCTTTTGTTGTTGTTGTTGTTGGCATCTTCGTCGCTTTTGTTGTTGTTGTTGTTGTTGCTGTGGTCGTTGTTGGAACGCCGTCTGAATGAAAGGAATTGGATCGCATCTGCTATGTTTCATTTTCTCGGCGTATTCTACTTAATATGTGTTCTAACAATCGATCAATTGGCCATCACACATCGTTGTTTACACTGTTTTTTTTGTAGCCAATTACACTGTGCCGCAGTGATTGACAGATGGAGATTATGTACGATTACGGGGTGCGGTGGTTGTGGAGGGACACCCCGTCGTAGGTATTTGGTAGGCGACTACCTTTTGTGTAATCATACTACCATACAGTGCACTCAGGATGTCGTAGCAGTAAATGCTAAGAAGTGCTGGGGAACGACGCAACGACAGCGCACCCCCCCCCCCCCCACCTTCACGATCTAAAGAGTGACGTCCATACTATATAGAGGGTCTACAAACATTTTTTTTCGGATTTTATAATGATTTTTTACGGACAAAAC